>KN818298.1:2285-31544 GCA_000827485.1 Amanita muscaria Koide BX008 | reverse complement strand
TGGTGTGTGTTTAGCATAAAATCTATATCTGATCAATCACCCAGAACTGACCTGCAGCATTTTAGCTATGCGCTCCCGAGTGCGCTTAAATACAAGCCTTACATCCCGGGATACAGTCTGTGGCGATGGAATATAGTACTCAGGCCTCCCTGTCTTCATCAAGTTGTTGAAACTGCGATCACGGACGATGGAAAAGGGGCGTAGGCTCTCTGAAACCCAGCAGACCATCTCCGCTCTGCAAGAAGGTGATTAGACTAAACTTTTATTGATGATTGGAAAGCTTACCGAGTCTCCGTCTTGGTATGTTGTCGGTGCATGTAAGTAACCTTTCCTTTTTTGCGCTCAAATGATGCTGTAATAGTTCCGTCACGAAGCAATGGCTGAACGACTGATTTACGAGCAACATCACAACCACTAGCTTCATCGGCAAGCCTAACGGCATCGTCTCCCCAGCATCGTTTTGCATGCTTTCGCATGTTACTAGTAGATTTGGCATCTTTCGTGTCAAGGTAACGTCGTACTCCTTTTCTGCATCCCTTGGCAACACATTTGAACTCGTGATAGCGGCGGCCACCTTCATGTCCTATAAACAGCTCCGGGCAAGGATGTCCATTCCTCGCGTAAGCGCTCTGTTGACATTGGTAAGCCTCAGAATCTATTAGCAGAATCTAATCTTACTCATTTCAGCCTCAGGATCCTCTTCAACGTCCTCTTCAACTATTTCTGGATCGCTATCAGAATCTTCGGGGCCACTGTCTTCCCCGCCAACTGTTTCGACTGTTGCAGACATAGTGCTCGGCGGATCAGATTCAGGGACAGCCGATGGGGCTTCGACAATGTCGGGACTGCTCCGCCCTGAGGTAGGGACTGACTCAGTCATGCTGGCACCTGTGGTGGTGGATCTTGCTTTCTTTGCAGCCGGCCTTTGAGTAGAAGAGGCGGAACCAGAGATGATCGACACCAATGAGTCGCCACGGCTTCGCTTGGATGTGAGTGAAGTGAGAAGTTCCTTCCCACCTTTTTCTGTCGGTTTCAATGGACGACGCCCGGCACTAAACATGAGAGAATAGAGAGCTGCTGGATCGAAGGTGCAAAGGTAGCGATAAGTTTACAGATCGTGGATGTGAAGGCACTGACTTGGGGGCCACATTTATAGCTATTCGATAATCGTGTTTGAATCTAAGATAATGCAGGATATCAGCACATGATACTGCTCAACATGCCAGTGGTGATAACGAAGCATGATGACCGAATTCTCGACATGGCAACAACACAGCATGCACTAACTACCATCATATATGACCAACTTAGCGGCCGCCCGCCACTCAAAGCTAACATATGACCAAATTCTCGACATGGCGACACGCCGACAACACACTGGCAGCCGCATGGACTAGGTCAGAGCCGCATGCTACTCTACCTTGATTGATAATCAAATCTGAGACTGATCCGACCAATATATCCGTTGAGAGTCCATACATCATAGTGTAGTATTACTGTACCCGTACCCGGCGCCTGTGGGTAACGGGTTTCCTGTGGGTCACGAAATTGAAACCCGTACCCGACCCACCATGTACCCATACCCACGACCCGCGTGGGTACACCATACCCACGACCCGCGTGGGTACACCATACCCATGGTAATGCCTACCTCAACCCCAAGTTTGACTTGAACCAACGTGGTCAGCAGAGTAGGTGCGAAGAGTTAGTGATAAATCTTTACCGTCCATCTCTTTTGCCACCCTAGTCGCTGCGGAAACAGCAGTAACACGCCTTGGTGACGTAACTGCAATCATTTTCCCTTTAGCACGCTGGAAATCGCTATATGCGACAACCTGCGGTATCCTACATGGCCAGACGTGGGACACGAATTCACTAAAGAGCAGAAATGACTCACTGTGTCGTCTTTCCAGTCCCAGCTCCACCTGTCAGTATAATAACTTGTTGTTCAGAAAACTGTCAAAATAGTAAATAGTTTGTCATGCCTCCAGCCACCGAGCTAAGGTGGAAAGGAAATGAAGCCTGCGGAGTGTAAGAGTGTTGGTTGCAGTTCCCTCCTTTTCCGCCAGATCTCCGTGCCTGGAATGGACGAACGGGGGACTTACGAACTTGCAAAACTCACGTAACTTGGAGAACACAGGGAGCTTCATGCGCTTCTCTAGCAAGGATTTGTAATCCTGCGAAAAGGGTCGCGAGGTGAATGGATTAGTATCCGATCGCTAACATCATTTAGGAGTTGTTGGACCGTATTAACCAAAACAGGCTCGGGCACATACCATGGATCGTAAGATAGCTTCTGGATCCAAATTTCGCGCAGAGGGAAGAGAGGACAACTGACCAACTGCGTCATTACGTGGGGGGGACATCGACCTACGGTAGCAGTCAGACTTGATGTAATATATTGTGCCATTGGATATAAATAACTCACAAGAGAAGACGTGAAGTGGGAAGCCCGGTCGCAGTTGTTCAAACTTCCGGCAGGCTTCTCTCATCGGCAATGATATCGATAAAGAAATCATAAGCAACCCCGTGGAATCCAGTGTTCCCCATCCGCAAAAGCCAGGCAGTGAGGCCTTGAGGGTTTACAAAAGTCGGCATGTTACATTGTACTGTCAACTTGAATTTGTACATCAAGTTGAAGGCTTGAAGCGAACCGATGATCCCCCAGAACTTGAGGCAGTGCCTCGGTCAGGGATGCAGGCTGTGGCCTGCGTAATCACGCCTGGCTTCGCTCAATGTGATTCAAGATGGTAGCCGTAATCAACGGGCGTATTTCATGCTAATCACTTCCATTTTTGCATGAAGTCCACGGACGACTTGACATCCCGTGGAAAACCATTCGCTCGTTGAACAGTGGCACTTGTAAAAAAAAAGTCGTCATGAAGGAAAATGATGGGTACCATCTTGTCTGGCAGGTTTGAGTGCTCAGACATCACATCCAGTTTGTGAATATAACCCATAAATTGGATAACTACCCGTAAAGATAAACGGTAACCCTGATAACTAGCTCCCCGCCACATTCGGAACCTAAAACATTGGTTAGAAAAGTAGAAAAGCGACACCACCAAGATGAGCTCGACATAACGCACTTGAATAAAATCGACATTTAATCCCCGTAGAACCGATGCCACTCGGGGTCCCGTGTAATCTCTAGGGCTTCCTTGAGTTTGTCTATGAGCTCTCTTGGAGGGGGCGTTGCAGTGTCGCGCGAGATATTATCTGCAAGGGTGAGGCACCAATCCTCCTCGTGCCGACGAGGACCGCTATAATACGTGACAACGTGCCTAGTCGTCCGTCGCCATAGGCGATAGCAGCGGGTGAACAGGGGTCCCATCGATCTCCTGACATAGTGCCGCAGAACTTCCTTATCGTCCGTGTCGCCAAAACACTGCTGTCCCCATTCTACCAGCTCCTGGTGGGAAAAAGTGAATCCATAAATCATACGTCGCTGGGCACGTCTCTTGGCCACGACTCGTCGTTGTTGCATGGAAGAATCAGCCGTAGGCAGGACTAGTGGGGCTGGTGGTGGCTGCAAACATAACGCTGCAAGTGGTGGTTCGTGTTCAGGCATGTGATGTGACAATATGGTTGAAATCCCCAGATACATCTCGAGCGAGGAAGCGACTTGTCGATACCCCTCGAAGGCCGAGATTAATCACAGAGACTACCAAAAAGCGCCCCTACACAGAATTTGAAGGAAATTCTCAATTCCGTCAAAGCCGCCAACTGGACGCTATCCAAATTCTTCTTCTAAGATCTCGACGTTCCCTTATGATCGTGAGTTGTCAAGCACTCGTCTGCTTCCACGATTCTACGGAATTGGTGCTTTCGAAGTCGTGGAAAGCCTCAAGCGAGGTGCTAATGTAATACCAAGCGACCGTAGGTCCGTAGCAGGCGAGCATATTGAACCCGCCGCAGAGTCCGTAAAAAAAATTGAAGGGATTACTTACATACCAGTATGCAGATCAGCTATATAGCATTGTCGGGACAGAATTCCAGAAAAACGGTTGCGTTGATTCCAGATTGCCGATTGCAATCAGCTATTACTCAAAAGCAGGCGTGTCGAAAATACTCTTCGTAATTCCAGACTCTCCTTCGCACTGTCTTGCCTCCTCGACTGTCAGTACATCCGCATCTACTAAACCCAGTGTCTTTTTCAAGTATGACACGATCTCTATCAGCACTTGGCTTTCAGAAAAGGCCAATGTTCGTCTGAATCCTGCTGCTGCTCCATACTGCCCCATCCGTTTCTGAACAGAAACCGTTTTGTTACAATGTTGGAATCAGAAGGCATTGCCTCGCCTTGAATGCTTGTATGAACGGCATCACTCTCTTATCCATGATCACTGGCAGCCCCTTTTCAATTAGCAACACTTTCACTCTCGCATCGTCCACTTTATCCTGCACGATATACCTGCTTCACAATCTCGACGCAGGTATTTTGCCACTCCGGAAACTCCGTCGCCACATAGATACACACACTCTTTCACCGAATGAAATTGGAACCTTGCCTTTCCTGCTGCTAATTGCTGCCATCCAGATTATCGGGCACGATATACGTCAGGCTCCTTCAAGGATCAAGGTATCCAGCGCTCGCTTCTTTTTTATCTCTTGCTTCAATTCGCCGACGATGCTATCGCAGCCCATGGTAACTGGAAAGACGATAGATTCGCCTTCGATAAGACAATTAAGCTGGACTGGGGTACCAAGCATGATAGTGGTTGGTGCCGAATCGAAAGTTGGGACGGGTGGAGGGGTTAGGTTTTTCGTAGACGTGAGGGCGGTTATAGCCTGCGAGGAGGAAGCCTGTGCACGAGAAGAGGAGCTCGGGTTGGCGACGGCGTAGAATGAGCGCGATGTGGCTCCACCAGTCCTGGTAAGGCTTGCCAGTGTAGATGTGGGCAGATATCTGCTTAGTCAGCGGTAAGCGCATCTACACAAACCAGAACAAATCCTCACACAAGTCTTGGGAGGCTGCTGCTGGCACTACACCTCTCGGATTTTGGAACGACACTCGCAGTTCTCGCAAGGCAACCATTGTTCCGGATCAGGTAGTGGACTTGCCTGGGCCTCTGTCTGACAGGGACCACTTTGTGAGCCAACGCAGTAATCTCCGCAAGGTGGTACTCTAGTACAGCATGAAGACAGTCAGGAATATACCCTCGCGACTTGCTGCGCTTCGTGCACCAAAAGATACACATCTGCGAAGCCCAAGTGCTTCGCTCAACTTACTAAATTACGTCGTGCTGCGTTTGCTTAGCCCTTCCTAGAAATTCCTCAACATCCCTTTATTACTCGATTGCTTATCAGAATGTCATCGTGTTCAGAAGGAACTCCACCTACTCGGAGACACCGCGGCCCGTGACGTTGATTCTTCATAGGATCCTCTTCCCAATGAATCGGAGCTGGATGTTGGAATTCCACAATTGACGCCTTTGACACGCTTTCGTATCTCCGGCACCATTGTCACGCTTTCATGTTTTCCGATATTTTACTCATACGATTGTTTCCTTTGACTTCGTATGATTGCTGCTTCACAAGATGCCTTAGTATGTAAGGATGTAGTGACTTTTTGCCCTCTTACTTAATCGAGACCTATTTCTATCTCACACTCTAGACGGTAACCTTTCTACACTGTACTTAGGTGGAAGCGGAGGCGTGCTCCGGGTCGGCTCACTGAGATCCTCTTCCAAATTCACAGTCAGGATCGAGGCTCGGTAACGCATCGATACGGACCCACTCACGATGTAAATCCACGGGCCTCCTCCGAGTCCTCCTGAACCTCGGTCCTGACGAGAGCTGGTGGTACATGCGTATTCTGGCCATAAGGCAAGGCCGGTGCCGCAATTTGTTGGGCTGGCCTGCCATAACTCAGATTACTGTCATAGCCAGCTCTAGCCGCTGTGCTGGTGGTAGTGGTAGGTAGTCGCAGGAAGATATCGTGCTCTTTGCATCGGATGAGAATCATGGAACGTCTTTGAATCCATCCCTGTACACCAAGCTCCCGGGGGATCCATAGCACAATGACAGGGTCATCGTGTTGTGAAAATAACGCGACAATGCAATACTGATCGTGTGCCCTGGACACCCAGACCGGGACGCCATGCCAAAGTGGGATGTCAGGCGACTGAATAGAATTTTCAAATGCAGATTTTTCGGTGGCGTTATTGGAGACTAGCTTGAATGTAAGAAAATTAAATTTGGGGCGAGTGAGGGTACAGTGCCATGCTAGGAGCTGTGAATTGTCGGGTAGGAATGTCATCGAGTGCAGGTAAGCTTTCCAGCCAACATCGAAAGTAGCAATAGCTGTATGGCTTGTGATATCGAATACAATGATCGAGTGAGCGTTATTGATGACGCTGACGGCGGCAAGAAGGGCACCATCAGCTGAAAACGACAAAGGTGTCTCAAATTCACCTCGAACATTATCCCGAATTTTGCAAGCCAGCATGTCGCGATCCGCCTGCGTTGTACAATTCCACAAATGGATTTGGTATTTGCACACTGTAGCCAGCACACTGTTCGAAACTGCCACCCCCAATAAGTTTGGAAAGTGCCGGAGATCTGCACGTCGCACCCCGTCTTCACCATCCCACAAATTGATAGTGGAATGATCATGATCTAGTGACACAGAAGCGAATTGCCTGCCATCGGAGCTGAACCCAAGTGTCGTTATGCGCGACTGGTGATGCCTATGGACAGAAATTTGTCGTTTTTGGAAGCCATCTACCTCCCATAGCTCAACTGCACCATCCCCAAACCCACAAGCGAGTCGAGAACAATTCCGGGACAAAGCTAATGCAGTGGGTCTGCTGCTTTCTTGTTGATTTGAGGAAGAACTTGACGACTCGATAACTTGAATATTCGATAGGAATACTGTATTGGTGTGGTTCAAAGCAGAAAAGCGAGTAAAGTCTGGCGAGAATGCCAATGCAAAACTCTCAGGGATTGAGAGTGTAGCAAGGAAGGAGCGGTTGTTGATGCTATAGAGCTTGATATCGGAATGCATCCCGATTGCAAGGGTGTCATTCAGCGAGAAGGCCAACCTAGCAAAGTGAGATTGGATATCCAGATCTATAAGTTCTACATCCCGTGACAGGCCGTTCGCATGGTTCGTCCACACCTCCACGCTCATCTTTCCGGAATTACCACAACCAATTGCAAGGCGAGATCCGTTATCAGAGATTGCTACAGCATGCACCCTAAGGCTCTTCTCGATAGTCCCAACAGGTTGACCGTCCCCGGAATTCCACAGTTTCGCACCGGAATCCTGCCAAGTCACGATTCGAGAACCATCGTGCGAGAATGCATAGTTGCTTGATCCCCAATCTAGATCGGCGACAAATTCCCTCTTGATCACGTCCCACAGCTTGACAATACCTTCTGTGGCTGACCCATAGGCGAGTCTGGCACCAGTGGCCGAAAATTTGAGACCGACATTTCGACGGCTATAATCTCCAAAACTGCCTATCGGTTTGCCATCTTGAATGTCCCTGGTGTCCCATAGAGAAACAGTACCGCCAACTAATCCTGCGGCGATTAGGCTAAGGCTTTCGGATGAGATCGCCATCTGGAGAACATTTGCAGAAGTCGTCAACGTAGTACCTTGTTCGCTACCGTCTAGGTTGTATATTGTTATACCATTATTTTCGAATGTGGCAACTGTAGAAAGGTCGTTGGCAATGGCAAAAGTCGAGTATGTGCCGCCTTTGATCGTGGAAATAGGTGTGCCAGTGACTGCATCCCAGACCTTCAACACTGCCTTCCATTCGCTATTCCAAGAAACAAACATGGTGCTATCAGGTGAAAATTGAATGTTTTGAACATTTATATGCCTCAAGTTGGCTATGAGGGCATCCCACTGATTCGGTATGCCACTGACGTTGAAACCATGTAAATGTAATGCCTCATCGATATATCGACGATATAAAAGGCTTTCGGTTGGCGTGAACAGCAGGGCCGAACAATATGTATGATGCGCTGATCGTTCGATGATTTCGTAGAACTTGCATATGAACCGTAGTCCATCAGGTAGGAGCTGACGAAAATCTGAAGGTGTCGGCTTCAAGCATTTAAGTGTCCTGTTTTACATCTAATGTAATCACAAACTTACCAAAACCTTCAGCGCAACACGAATAGCACGGGGAGCTGAATCAAGCTGTCTGATCAAACTCAGAACTTCAAACCAAGGCAACAACACGCGGGCGTCGTCGAACATTTCCAACCCTTTCACGAGATCGGCATCATCGATGTCCGCGCTCTTGAGATGGCCGTCCCAATATGCACATGCATACCGTAACACTAGTGGAATCTTCTCTTGCAGTTTTTCATCCGATATCCCATCTTTCGCTAGTCCCTCTTCGTTGCTCATAAATCGAGCGGGAATTCCAAGCTCCAAAATATTAACCTTGAGATGCTTGCCCATCATCTCGAAACAACCCCTTGCAATCGACGTATGATGTTTCGTCGGATCGATTCGGAGATTGATGTCCTTACATCGCTCGGAGTCAGTGATATAGTCGACGAAGGATTTATGATAGGCGCGTGGTATATCGTCTGCAATGGAGATAACAGACTGCAGCTGACGGAGCACCACAAATATTTGGTCAACGTCAATGTTCATGAGGCTCGCAATTGAATGAACGGCGAGGGGGACCTGAGCAAGCACAATGGTACCGACGATAGTCTGATAACGGTCTACCAGACGTGTGTCGTGACAATTAGCCGGTACTGCGTTCCTTAATATAATGGTATAGAAGTCGACCAGATTGCTAAATGGTGTGCGACCTTGGGCAAATGCATCAAGAAGTGTTTTCATTTGGGTATCGGGAGTTGACCAGAATTTGTCCAAAATATAACGAACCGCCGTAGATGCCATAATGAAGAGCTTTCCCGAAGCCTGGATGAGAAGTTGTATCTGCGTATCGTTAGCGCACCATTGCTTCTTGAGGTGTGGTAACTGTTCAGCGACCTGTTCCGCAGAGAGACAGTACTTGAGATAAATTCGTATGTCTTCATTAACAACATCGGCTTCTATATCGTGCAGGCGGAAAACCTTACGACCCTCCTTGGTAGTAAGCTCATCATTGGAAAATGCGTCAGGTCGAGTGGTCAAAATGACCTTGAACGAGGGTAAGGCTTGGACGAGTTGCCGCAATCCCCTGAGAACAAAATGAGCATCTTCGTCATCACATTCATCGAGAGCGTCGACAACAATAAGTGTTGGTGGCAACGTGTTTCGGATTGGCTTTAGTGGATCTAGAATAAGGGCATTGAGTTGCTCCTGCGGACTTTCGATGGTTGGAGTAGATCTGTCTTTCGTAACCAACGCGTCTCCGATGGCTCTCTTGAACTCTTCATTGAAATGATAGAGGTCGTAAGCGATCGTTGTGAAAAACAGCTTGGCGCTTCTGCGATCTGCTTCATCCCGCGAGAAAAAAAACTCGGCGCCCAAGTGATGACGCTCGTCCGCCCAATCTGCAATGGTGTAGGCAACGGTGGACTTTCCGATACCGGCTAGTCCAGATAAAACATACATCCCGAACTCGTTTGGGCTGGTAGCCCAATCTTTCATCTTTTGGAGGATAGCCTGCCTCGTCCCTGGGAAACATGGACCACTCTGTTTCTTAGATTCGTGGACTTTTCGACCTGCCTCCGCACGAGGGAGGGCTGTGATCTACGTGTAAAAATGTGAGTATCGTTATAGCGGCATCATTAAGCATTTCGATCCTACCTTCTTCAGTTCATTGGCATCTGGTCCTTGATGATAGTGATTGACAGTACTGTTGCTCCCGAAGGCGTGACCACCTCCTGTGAAGTTTGCAGTGCCGATGGATGCAGCACCGCCTGTATGAACGCCAGGGTTCTCAGTGGGGGGTGTCTGGTTGCTGGTATTTTGACTCATTGATGGAACTAAGTGAGCCAAATCAGCAATAATTATTGACGTCGGTGAGGGGGGAGCTCACTTTCGAAAGATACAAAAGAACAGAGAGAACCATAACTGTTCCAGCTGGGTTATATATGCTCCTCGGATAGTTCCTTCGCTTTCCTGCTTCTTTCTTATCGACAGGCGTTACAGCAATAATGCAGTGCCTTATGCGGCAACTGGAGGGCTGTAATAAACGGGGAACGGCGGAGAATTACGCCTCCATCATTGGTATTGCTGATGCAGATTGAACGTTTGAACCCGTGCAAGGAACCAGCATCAACGCGATAGAAATGGTCAGGAACCTGGGTGACACGCTGAATGAACCATTGTCGGTGCCTAAAAGACTCCGATGTCGATCATTATGACATCCAACCTGCAAGCTGCAAGCTTCAACGTTCAACTGTCTGCGATAGCTCGATACTTGTGATTGGCGGATAGAATCGCAACTGCTTCGTGCTTCGAGGTCATTGAGGAAGCGGTGCATAAAGCCATGCACTATGCAGTGTATTTCATCAACAAATTTGGTGCCATGCATAGTCCTCTGCCTTCCCGAATAGCTGCACGCTCGGCATCAACGAAATCTGCATTTAGCGCCTCTTACATCTATGATAACGTTGCTATGACTATGACAAGGTGTCGTGCTTCGATTCCGTATTTCATCTTTGATGCCAGAGACGCTTTCGTTGCTGTCGTGTTGCCCTTCCACCTTAACACAACTACATTCTCTGGAGCGCTCAGATTCAGTGCCGTAATGTCTTGGCTCAACATGTCATTTCACGTAGCTACTACCTACGCTCATCAACCTTGACATCAGTATTTGTCTGAAGTGTATTAGTGTCATGAATCGGTGTTGTTGGAAAGACATACCGTACTTGCTGCCATAGTTGCATTGACCTTCACCCATGTTCACATTTCCTTGGAGCGTACTGATGGTCTGGTTGTACTGTTTATTGCCGCCGTAGTTGTGTTCTATGTGATTTTCACATCAGATGAGGCGGTCGCCGCGGCCTGTTAGAATCAAAACTTACGCGTCTGATTGCCTGAATTATCTCCACTATTGACAGTGTTGTTGGACCCGCCACCGATGATGCCCTTGTTGTTACTGTTGTCATGTATTGTGCGCTTAGAATAGTCCTGGGTGTTGTTGACAGTACTGTTGTTTCCAAAAGCGTGGCCACCTCCTGTGAAGGTTGCGTTGCCGAAATAAGCAGCACCACTTGTATTAACGCTGGGACTCTGAGTGGCAGATGTCTGGTTACTGGTGTCTTGAGTCATTGATGGAACTAGGTGAGCCAAATTAGCAATAATCATCAAAGTCGGCGAGAGATGGAACTCACCTTTGAGAGTAAGATGTAAAGAACGCACAAAACCATAACTGCTCCAATTGGATTATATATGCATCCTTCCGCAAGTACTACATATGTCTGGACCAGTCGCTAATACTGCCTCGAGGCAAACTCGAGAGGGAAATTCTAGGGTTCAACTTGGGAGTCATGGGGTTCATAGAACGGGAGAATGGCGGAGAACTGGGGTCCTAGCGTTGATATTGCGATACAGATAGACGCTGGAGCCTGGGATGGGATGTTCTTGTCAAAGCAAACCAGTGCTAGAAAGCGGCGTTATCGCGATAGATGATGGTAGATGGGGAGATAGGTCACCTGAATGAGACTTTGTGGATCAATCGTCACCAATAAGGTATAGATCTGATGACCCAGTGTTGTAATCATCACCGGCACCAGCCGTGGGTGCGACAGCTTGAATTGAATCTTGCAGATGGTTCGGCCAGGTCGGCAAGGGTCTACTGTATCCATCAGGACATCGGAATCACCACCATCAAGTTCCACTGCTTAGTACCAGCTGAAGTACGAATTTCGTCGAACAAGATCCGAGTAAGGGAAATGAGCCATAAAGGTATGGTGGGATTGTCGTTCAAGCCTTTGCAGTGCGCGTTGGTCTGTCCCCACCAGTGTCCCCTGCACCGATGATAGATCAGTGTATGCGCTATTTGGTGCATTGTTCCCTCACTTCCAATCGGCCTACTTCCGTATGCTGCGACACCACTGAAACCTTGTCTCCTTCGTATGAAAGGATTCATGACCATATATCGGCGGAAATGGTTCTCGCTAAACTAGTACTAGTCTCGCAGCTTTGGTTTCACGTTCTTTCAGGGCATAGTGAAGACCCTGGCGTGTGCGAACATGTGGTATGACGACGCCGTAAGTGCCTCCACCTCCGCCACAAAGTGGATCCTGGTATATGCGTTGCGGTGATGTATTGTACTTGCAAGGACGACGGTGAGGTGAGCATTATCACCTAGAAGGAAGTGAGATACGTATCTTCATAAAGAAACGTAGCTACCTAAACCATAGATCGGCAATGGGTGCTATGTCCATCACCTTGAATTGCCAATCGAGGATAATCGTGGGATGACCCGTGGGATTTGAGTGTTGACAGATTCAAGTCGGCCACGTCATCGATGCCGGCTTCATTGGGACCTTCTGCCTCCAAAGTCTTTCTTGTGAATTCTTCGTATTGGTCAGACTTGCATGGTTCGTACGTATTGTAATAGCCATTGACCTATGTTCATGGCGTGAGCCGAGAGACCGCCTCTCTGGAGTACGACTGCTGCGGTATCAGCGGCTTCATTTGAAGAGCCCGAAAGAGTTTGCAGAGATGGACTGGCCATCGTACGAAAAGGTCCTAGGGATAGTGGTCGTGTTAACAAGCTCGTGAGCGTTACATGAAAAACCCCACCACTGTCATATTGACGCCTGAGTACTTAAGCACTTATAACAAGGAGTAAACGGATTGAAATCGAGTTCATAGAGGGTGTGAGCGGCTCAGGACGCAACTGTGAATGTAGCAAAGAATGCTTTACCAGCCCTGGCAAGCCGTACTTAGATGCGGGAGGATAGGTATCTGCTTAGTCAGCGCAAGGAAACCGATCTATTTTTCGGCAATCCTCTACTTATTTAAGTTCGCACTACACCTCTCGGCTTTTGGAACAGCACTCGCAGTTCTCGCAAGGCAGCCATGGTTCCAGTTATTGTGGGTTATCGCACTCTCCGTCCGTTCGTCATACTGATCCTGTTGACAGGGATCACTTTGCGCAGTGACTTGAGTCAACGCAGTAACCTCCGCAGGGCGGTACTCTAATAACGGTCAGGAATAATACGGCACCCCTACCCTCACTTTTGGCTGCGCTTCGTGCACCAAAAGACACTCATCTGCGAAGCTCAAGTGCTTCGCTTGATGCCATAGGCACCCTCAATTGCGTCATGCTGCGTTTGCTCAGCCCTTTCAAGAAGTCAACTCTACAACGTTCGTTAGTTAATCGATTACTCATCGGAATTTCACCTCATCGTGTTTCTTTGCCAAGTACGTCCACCAGAAGGAACTCCACCTACTCCGCGGCTCGCGACGTTGATCTTTCATCTAAACCTCTTCCTCCACCTCCCCGTGTACCAAACCCGGGACACCTTAAACAACATAACCTTCCCCACAACAAACCGGATCTTCCGTTTGCCTTGCCTATCGAGCATGAGCCACCACTCCCTGATGAACAATATGTCTTTTATTCTTCACTTGTACAGCCCCGCACGACGAGCGGGAGCGGCTCCAGCAGACGTGAAGCCTTTGAATGGGGCTATCTAGTCGAAACTGCTGAGATCGACGGCCGCCTGAAGACCTTTCCTCTGGTCTCGTGCTCTGCCTTTGAAGGAGTCGCTTCCTTGATTCAGGACATGGAGGGAGCTGCCTTCGGCCTGGGCGTCTTCAACAAGGCCTACTCAAAATGTTGTTCTTGGAATGACGGCAAGGCAATGACAGTTAACCTCGGACCGAAATCGCAAGTTCAACAGAACTAGGCTGAGGCCCAGGCGCCTACATCTACATTGACTGTCGATGAACAAACTACGAACGGCTCACCCGGTGCTTCCTCACCTACCCTGTACAACAGTCAGCAGAACCGTGTAAGCCTTCGCCAACCCCAGATATTTTGGTCACTAGCAATATATTCGTTGTCATTCGTCTCTTTCTTGTGGAATCGACGAACTCTTGAAGGGTTCTCGGCCTGTATAGGAAGCTACGGGAGAAGCGTATAGAATGTTGGCAAATAGTTTCGCGGACGGTTACCTATACCTGTCGCAGTCGGATGGCGCTTGGACGCGCTGGAGAAATCGACAAGGTTCAGGAAATCCCCGGCATTGCACAATGCTTCGAGCGTTGGTCCCAGATATTGGTCGTCGGATGCGTGGTTCAAGATCGAAGACGGAATAGTGATTGCTCATGCTCATGCTCACTGGGAGGGAATCATTCCCAATGGAAGTGCACCTACACCAGACACATACAGTGTCTTATTTCAAAATATGAAGGACGTGACGGATGATGCCTCTCACTTTGTTGGAGCTGTAGCGCGGAATGTGGTGCTGAATCAGTACCTCTACAACAACGTCTTTTCCAAACTCTCCAAAGGCACCCAAAGTAGAACGCGCCAAACATTAAGCTCATGTCACGTAACGCGCCGTCATTGATGCGTGTGCGAGGGTGGGTGATGTCCAGAGTAAAGAAACGTTCTTTGGAGAGATATGGGGGCGACTAGGAGGATCAAGTTGCGTGTTCCACCGTAACATTACAACACGATGGTGCAACTGTATACGACAATTAAGCCTCAGAGGGAGAGCGTTGTTCTGTTATGCGAAGATGAAGCAGGTCAGAGTAAGCCCTACTGTGTGTACAGTGATAATTTTACAGCTCGTAAGCTGACGTATCTGGGACAGATGCTGATGGTTGCGCGTTGCGCACCGGAACCCGTTGACATCAACTCCATGGACAACTGTTCTTTTCCCTGAGCGCGATACCTCAGTTCCTATCCTCGGCACCCTTTCCATTATCAATGGATATGGATGCGCTGTGAAAGACTTAGCTAAGGTCCAGTTCACCTTCGGCTCACCTCTCCATATCACCCCCGCGCCCAAGCTTTGTTCAAATCGGTTTCTCTGCCATCATTACGACCGCTTCGCTTAAACACGCTGACTTCCTCAAGCAACCACGCCACGCCTGGTATCTGAAAGCAAGAAGTGTTTTCCTTCCTGGTCTCTAAGAGTCGGACGCGCCTCTCTTTCACTCTGGCCGATATCCTGTACTTCTCAAGATTCGCATCTTTGTCGTCATCTTGTAAGTGAATTGATCACTTGGTCAATCTGCGAGGAGCTGAATTAAACTCTCCCTAGGGCTTGCTGATTGTGCAAGACTTTATCCATTTCCAATTGAGACTCGAGACTCAGTTTGTACCGTAGAGTTATTCTACTGTAGATGCCTTTAATTTCACAACCTTTTGGAGCGCTAATCGCCTCATACTTGATACCGTCATTGGATTAGGCAATCCAAAGACCAGAGGAAACTTGCTCTCACCAACTAAGGGATTTCCAGACCCTGAGCGAATCCGACTCCAAAAGTCTATCGGCGGCATCAAAATTCAAATCGATGACGGGAGAGGGAAGCCAAGAGAATTCGTGTCGTTCGGGGACTAAGTAAAGAGGGTGCAGACTACACCACCTTTAGGAACAACGGCACATAAACGAAACGTAGCAAGATACTTCCGCGAAATATTGAATAAAAATGTCGTTTCCCGACAATGACATGCGTTGACATGAAGCAAAGTTTCTGTTCTACGTTCGAAAACATCGCAGGTCATCAAGGATGCAATGTATCCATTAGCTGTTCCGTACTACCAGGACAATTTCTCGCTAAGTTCAAGTCCACCGCATACGTCGTCAGCATCTCTGTGTGGAGTAAAAGAGGGACGTACGGTGAAGCAAGTGCATATAACGCATATAGATGGTCCCACAATTCTTGGTGGAATATCTGAGTGACCCAAGGCAGCTCAGATCCTAGCCCACGAGTTCTTGCGCAAGCCCATTGAGCCAACCAGCTGCGAATGCATTTCAAGTTTCAAGCGAGTAAACTCCATTTTTGCCACTAAAGGGTAGTAAATCAGTAAAATTGCCCCCCGCCGTGATCAGGGAAGAGACATGAACCTCTCAGTATTTGTTCCCCTCGTGTACTAGCCATAATCCTGGCACCATTGATCCACCAGAGTAACGACACACTCATCACCCAGCTACGAGACAAGACAAAGCTTTCAGATACGCAAATGCGAGACCAGGCGTTGCTTTTGCCAGGGCGTCAAAGTTAAAATCTCCTTCTAATATGAGTTTGTGAAGTGTGAGTTTGGCGCAAAGAAAGTGTAAGATTCTAGTAGGGGGAAGAATACGATGATGAGGATGGGTGCAACGCGGAGGCAGTGTAGAACACGATTTACTCACGCTTCATCATCTAGGACACCCATGCATCGAATAGGCTTGCTTAGCGGAGTGCGCCATCGAGGGCGTCAGGGCGGTTGGTGGCACCTATGAGAATGACAGGTTTGTTATCATTCTTTTTCCATGACGCGTCTGCACAAAGAGTTAGAATATTATGCCAAACCTTGTTTTCACTCTTACGCTCCATTTCGGGTCGTGCACTCTCCCTTTTTGGCGTCATAGCGTCGATTTCGTCTAGAAATAACAGATAAGGGCTACACGTTGGAGACTCATCATTGAATGAATCGGGTGGAATAAAAAAAGAGAGAATACACTACCTTGGCTTCTTCCAGCATATCGCGGAGCGTTTATTCAGATTCCCGACACAATGGACAATGTTGAGATACCAGTGAAGGGGACACCGAGTTCCTTCAATTCCGTCAGCTGCAACCCGATAGAACGCAGCGAAACACTTACACCAATGATTGCATTCGCCAACATCGTTTTTCTGCGTCCAGGTAGTCTATGAGTACACATCGCAGAGGAGGGCTTCTGTATGGAGATAGATTTCAGGATGACATAAAGGCATCGCGATGAGAACTAGGACTTTGTCTGTACATGCTTCTATGCTGCCCAAGTTAGATAACGGGGTGATGTCCCTACAGTCTATCGCTATCGCGTCTCTGCCAGATGTAGATGCAAAGGCAGAATCAGCTGTTCAGGATCGCTTCACAGTCTGGTCTGTACGTGCAGTGAGGTGCGTTTTGCGTTGACAGAGGCAGATGATTTGTAATTTGGAGTCTTCGTGATAGTGGATGTGCTGCCAAGGTGGGTTTGAAGTGCTTACATCTGTAGCAGCAGCGGTGGTAGTGATAATCTTACTGGCGCAGTATTGATGTTGAGTTAATGTGCAGACCATAGCGTTCGAATTTGACGGTTTAGAGGAAGCGATGGCAGTCCTGTAATGCACGGGCGAGTGGTGCGGCGGTCCCGAACACTCCATCCCCATTTTGTTCGCTTCCCACACCACGGGTGGCCCGCACTCAGCACGCCACAAATTGACGCTCTCCACAAACTCGAGCCCATGCCTCGCAACACCAACTCACGCTCCAATCCAGCACAATCCGAGGCAGGTTCTCAACATCTGATACAACCGCAAAGCACATACAAGCGGTTCAAGATATCTGTGGCCCGTCTTTTCCGTCACCATCCTGCGACTCAAGTGCCTGCCATCGACATACCGGCACTCGGGATTGGGCAAGCGGTTCCCGTTGGTCATGAGCAACATGGTAAGCGTTAATGAACCTGTTATGTATTGGCCTAATGTGCATATCAGCATCCGTTGACATTGCCAACGTCCCTCGGGCACCCGCACCCGCAACACCTCATCACGATTCATCTAATTCTGCGACTATGCAAGGTGAAGGTCGCAACCCACTCCCCAGTATCGCCGAGCCTGCGGCAATCCCTGTAGCCATACAACTTCAAGGCGCCCAAGGTTTCACTATTAGCGGCAACCCTACGTTGACGAACATTGGCATGAACACGGGGAATATGACTACTGTGAACCATTACGGCGGAACTCACGGTGTGTTATTGTCTGTGCTTCATCCATTGTTTGATCTGACCGAACTACAAGGTTTAGAAAAGTTGGAAATTTTTGTCTCGTTCGCTGCCCTTCATGATTCCGCTGAACAGGACCCTACCCGTCGTTGCCATCCTGGAACCCGAAGAAACGTTTTGAGCCAGTTGCGACATTGGTTCGATAGCTCCAACGCAACTGAGCGTATTTGTTGGCTTCACGGTCCCGCTGGAGCCGGAAAGTCGGCGATAGCACAGACAATCGCACATGCATACGAAGATGGGGAGGTGGCCGCAACTTTCTTCTTTTATCGATCTGATCCCAGCCGTAACGATGGAAATCGATTATTTCCAACAATAGCTTGGCAACTCGCCTTCTCAATCCCTGTTATCAAGGATTTTATCGTTCATGTGCTTGACAGAATCCCTCACCTTCCAAGGAAAGATGTCGAAACCCAGTTCAAACAGCTTGTGGCTTATCCATTCCAGCCAACGAATAATGTTGTCTCTCAATTGCTGCAGCCAGCTCCAGTTGTCATCATCGATGGCCTTGACGAGTGTTCCGAAGAAGAGCTTCAGCGGAGGATCCTCAATCTTATCGGAAACGCAGTCAAGGACTGTCTTGTCCCATTACGCTTCCTTATTTGCAGTAGGCAAGAGGCTCTGATAGAAGAGGTTCTTGAACGATTCAAGGATATTACTCTTCGGATCGATCTAGCTACACTCGATGACTCAAATCGCGATGTTGAGAAGTACCTAGTGGACCAATTCTCTGTCATCGCGTCCAAGCGCGGTCTCGCCACAACATGGCCGGGTCCAACAATAATTGAAGAATTTGTGTCCAAATCGTCGGGAAACTTCATATTTGCGGCCACTGTCATGAGATACATCGGCGACGAAGATAGTGATCCTGAAGAGCAACTGGACATTGTTCGGAACCTGAAGCCACATAGGGAGACGTCGCCGTTCGCACTATTGGATGAATTATACTTGGAAATTTTGAAAAGGCAACGAGACCAGGATTTCTTGAAGGCTTTTCTTGCTTTATTGGTGGGCCGTAGCTCTATCGATGCAAGCAATCTCCACGAAGACGATGCCACACTCATGAATGTTTCTGAGAAGAACCTACACATGAAACTACGGAGAATGCGATCGTTGCTCAAATTTGAACCTTTCATTGACGTTCATCACAAATCCTTTTTTGATTTTTTGCAAGATCTATCTCGCTCCGGCCAATATCATGTCAGCGAACAAGATGGACAAAAGCGATACTTGGAGCTAATGGTAGATTGTGTTGTTCGACATGTTTCGATGGCGATTGAACAGCCTAATGAGTAAGTCTGTTCTATTGTCATAGGAACGATGCTAATAGCAAGCACGGAATCCCAGCCACGAGGAATGTCGTTCTTGGCCCAAATTTAGATCCATCGTAAAAGAATATCCGCCGAAGATTGTACTGCCTGTCGAAGATTGGCAAGAGACGTTAAAGCCTTTACTGGACCTTCAGGATAAACTTCTCAACGCTTTTCAACCCCAGCCGTGTCGTATCACTCGGGTTTTGCGCGAGCTTCTGCTGCACCTGGTGATCTTGCAAGGAAACCACTGCATTGCAGCTGTCCAGGTGCCAGATTCAAGCATGAATGAAACTCTTACAGAACAGAGCCCTACTTTGGCGACAGAAGCTGGGCAAAACATCCTTGAAAACGATTTGGATAGGTGTCTTTCTGTGTTGCTCTCTTATCTTCAGAAAACAGACTTGGTGGTGTGTGGTAACGGTACCATAAAGCTAAATTATCTAACAACGGCTTAGTTGGCTGTCGACAAGTTAACAATTGAGCGCATGTCTTCCTTGCTTGCGTTTGATTATGCTGAGACTGCGGCAAGAGTGCGGTCGGCCACAGATGCTCAAAAACTGGTTGACTTGATTGACTTGGTAAACCATTAAGCGCATTTCTAATGCAGGAGTGCTCATCCTTGACCTAGCTGATTAACAACGAAACCTTCCTCCGCCAGTGCGGTCGATATGCAGCACGCAAGGCAGCTCTGCTGGCGTCAGGAATTTATGCAAGGGTACCACTCCTTCTACGGTCCGTCTTTTTGAACGGATCTACTCAGCAATGTGATTGGTTACAGGAAGCCGAAGTAGGTGATGTAGAGGTGAGTTTATGTATACATTCTGCATCGTTGACGTTGTTCATGTGCAAGATAGCTTGTGTGCTCAAGCGCGTTCATTAGCAGGATTATGGATCGTAATTACTTTCTCCCGGTATTTTGGATATACGAAGAGGATAAAGTCAAGTTTGTCGATGGAAATGTAAATGAGCAAAATGAGTCTGTTGATAAATGGCTAGAAAGATCAAGCCCAAATTTCGTCACAAGAATCCGACTAGTGAGTTGTAATAATCACCTGAAATTGTTGTTCACGCATTTCTTATAGATGCTCGAGGTTGCTAGGATTATCCGATACATCCATTCCATGGATGTTGTCGTCGCACTGAACCCCCTTGTAATTAATTCGGTAAGGGATTTCTCGCATCTTGGATGAGTATACCGTAACCGTGTCTTTACCAGAAATCCATCGCCTTGGATTCGAATCTGCGTGCAAAGATCAAATTTCGTGGTTTTTTTGCATGGCAGGTTAGGGAGGGCTTGATTTTTGACCCGGAGAGTTATATGCCCAATTTCACACACGAATCTAGCATATCCGCTTTTACGGAACTCTTTCGGAAGGTATCGTCACATTCTACCCTTTTTTCTCGCTTGTATTAATCATCGACAGGTGTGTTTTGATGATGACGATGAAAACCTTCCCAACCGTCTAGTTAAAGATGCAAAGCAACTCATTGAACGATGTCGTGCGACGGACCCTAAGATCCAGCCAACTATAGAGAATATTGTAAAAGAAATGGAACTCTGGAATTTAACCTAAACTGTCTACTTTGTTCCTGCGTGTATTCAGATTGCTCTTGTATAACGTCGGACCTTAAGCCTTGAGGCGCCATAGCTTCGTTTCTAGACTCAATTCGATTTCGTCACTCCTTTTTCTTGTAAGACATCGTAGACTCCATCCTCGTGGGAAGAGGAGATGACCTCGAGCAGATCCAGTTCTTTGAAGGTGTCGCCTCCTTGGTTGAAATACAACGTGTATCCCAAACATACCCCGTAGAGGATAGTCCACGGGCTTTGAAGAATAGGGGCTATCTTGTCTAGAACTGCAGTGGTAGCATCATGCCATCAATGAAAGCGGCAAAGATGACACTGCCAATCAGAGAAGTTGGTGCTTTATTTTTGCTTCCCTTTGTCGATGGTGCTTTCGAAGTCGTGGACAGCCTCAAGCAAGACATTAATGTAATACCAAGCGACCGTTGCAGAAGCAAGCGTACGGCCCCGCCAATTAAAGTTGCGTAAAAGAGTTGTTACCGTTCAAGGGATTACTTACTAGTATCCCTTGCAGTGGCATAGTACCATATGCATTATCGGGACAAAATTTCAGAAGAACCGTTGAATGGAATGAAATCGATGCCAACGAGCTATTACTACACATTTCTATATTCAAAAGCAGGCGTCCCAGGTTCCGAACTGTGAAAAATACTCTTCGTAATTCCAGACTCTCCTTCGCGCTGTCTTGCCTCCTCGACCGTTAGAACCTCCGCATCTACTAAACCCAGTGTCTTTTTCAAGTATGACACGATCTCTATCAGCACTTGGCTTTCAGAGAAGGCCAGCGTTCGCCTGAATGCTGCTGCTGCTCCATACTGCCCCATCCGTTTCTGAACAGAAACCGTTTTGTCACAATGTTGAAACGAGAAGGCATTGACTCACCTTCAATGCTTGTATGAACGGCATCACTCTCTCATCCTTGATCAGCCCCTTCTCAATTAGCAATGCTTTCACTCTCGCATCATCCACCTTATCCTCCTCTGCACGATATGACTGCTTCACGATCTCGACGCAGGTATTTTGCCACTCCGGAAACTCCGTCGCCACATAGATACGTACGCTCTTCGGCTTCTTCGGATCGAATGAAATTGGAGCCTTGCCTTTACTCCTGCTAAACATCTTAATTCTCTGCATCTCGCATCATCTTCGTTACACCACGCATATATGAGCCCGCTTCGATTAAGTTCCGCTCAACTTCTTTACCGGGAGTTGGCCATCGTGCGTTCTGCACGGAACTGGGGTTACCAAGAACGGTGCGGTATATGTGCTCAGAAAAGTGGGGAGAAATGGGTGTGACAAGTAACGCTGCGACGCGGATCCAGTACAGGACTAGATCGACATGCATGCCGGCGTCCATAGTGACTTCACGATACCAGTCACGAGCAGATTGGAGCTCGTAGAAGCTTTATTTAAGAGCGTCTTTGTAGTTCGTGCTATTATTGATGATGTTAGGCTACTTGATAAATCAATGAGAGTAAGATTTTACGCACGCTTCATAATGGCTTTGTGTGATGTTGATGAGCTCGTTGACTTCGTTCTCAAAGATCTCGTCGTGGTAGGTCCTCTCTCCATGACGAAGCTTGTCCTTATCCTTGACCATGTCCTATAAAGACCTCAGCGCCTCACTCTTAGGCGACGAGAGAGACCTGAAAACACACCTCGCACCATCCAACCAGGGTGTGCACCCTCAGAATGTTTGCATTAGCCGTCTTCTCATCAATGTTTGCATCTTCCAAGCCATCACCTGCATCAGCCAGATTCAGCCTCGTAGCATCAGCACCGAACTTGTCCACTGCTTGTCTAAGCGTCAAGTTTCCCTTGTTCTTTGGACATCTTCTCCCCATTCAACATCAGATGTCCATTCGTTTGCATACTCAGAGGCCACTTCTGCTCGGGAAGGACAGCTACATGATTATATAGCACCATGGTCAAGTGATTGGGAACGAGGTCCTTCGCAGACGAGCGGATGTCAAAGGGATAGAAGTAGTCGTAGTTATGTTTGAGAGCGTCGACTTTTTCTTTCGGTATCGGAGAGGGGGAAGGGAAGGGGCCATTGGAGAATAGATACTCCCAGATTTCATCAGTCATCTGCTCTGGTGTAATACCCAAAGGGCCAGGTTTGCTGCCATCCAAGTTATCAGCTGTCATTGAACACGATTCACGTCAGCGTCTGTGTAGAGTAAAAGAAGGACATACGGTGAAGCAAGTGCGCGACAGTGTAGTAACTCATGTCAATGGTAGAGTCACTCGGAGATTCCACCAAGAATTGTGGGTCCCAAGGTAGCTCGGAACCCAGTCCATAAGTTCGAGCGCATACCCATTGACCCAACCAGCCAAGAGTCTTCTCAAACGCATGTCTAGTTTCAGACGAGTAAAACTCCATTTTTGCCACTAAACTGGAACATAGTAAATCAGTAAAATTGCCCCCCGCCGTGACTTGGGGAGAAACACGAACCTCTCAGTTTTGTTCTCCACGTGTTCTCACCATAATCCAGGTACCACTGATCTATCAGAGCAACGACACATTCATCACTGCTACGAGACAAGACAAATCCTTCCGGTTCGGCATACGCAAATGCGAGACTAGCCTCAATCATTCGTGCTCGCCTCCTGGACAGATTGACCCTTGAACTCGCGGACGCTCATCGTGCCGTTATAGAAGCCTTCTTTATATGCGATTTCTTTCGCCTTTGCCAACTGTTTAGTATCCTTCTGTGACTGGATTTTGAGTTCTCTGACGATGGCAGGAGCAATCATCTCGCCGTAAGCAGGCGTGCTAAGTACCGGAACGGAGTCGATAGCTGCCCATTCGGGTTTGATACCATAGAAAGCAGCCTTTTTGCGAAGGTCCATCACAGTTTGATAACCATCGGGAGAATCAGAAGGGACGGAAGTGACCACGCCTGTGCCCTACATGAAACCTAAGGTGTAAGTAATATTCCATAGAGATGTGTATATGCCGTACTTTGGTGGGCAAGACGTTCTCCATCGGCAGAACGTAGACGTTGGGGTGAATAGCGAAAGGCGCCTTGATGCGCGTGCCGACTGTATTAGAACCTTCGATTTCAAACAACAGAGTAGGCTCTGCAAGTGGGGTGACGATATCTTGAAATGCTACATTGCGAGCGGCGACGCGTGCAAAGATAGGTCTCTTTGTCGTTAGCAGAGAAGTACCATAGGTGATGCCAGGTCCAACAAAGCAGTTGATCCGGCCGTACATCGTCTCGGGCCTGAGCGTTGCCGCGACCAAGTAAACCTTGCGTCCAACCAACTTGTCCTTTGCAGCCTCCACGATCGGAAGGAGATTTCACCCCACTCTACAACTTCTGCCAAAGTTGATATTTCCAAGTCTATATAGTTTATTGGCCTGCCAGTAGACAAGGGAATCATAGTATGTGTTGGCCTTGGTGGTGATGAAGGAACGGAGCGAATCTATGCGTGAACCGAAAGCGTTGCGGTCTTCCTATAATTTGAAAGCGTTTCTAGGGTGGTGAGCAAAGATGCATTCCATGCGACGCAAGAGTGAATACTGACTCTGTCAATAGAATGATGCAGACTGATAGTGATACTAGGGGACGATGGGTTGATGATTGACCATTATATCGGTGGGATGATCTTTTTGAAGCATATTAAGCACTTGAATGCTATTGGCCTCCGAGCTGAAGCGCTGAAGATCAGCCTCATTTCATGGTCACATCCAATAGACTCCTGTTCAACGTCAGTGAACGACAACTTAAGGAGATACGAATGAAAGAGGAAAAACGAAAATCAGGAGAGCGCAAAAGATGTCGAGAATGATTTTATGTACAAATCGGTCTGACAACAACGCCGTAAGCAGGCCGAATGATGTCAAGAATCTTATTATCACAGCCTTGTCATGCCTTCCTCTCGCAACCGCGATTCACACTCGAATCCAGGACGATCCGGTGAGGGATCTCAGCATCTCATGCAGCCACAAAGCCCGTACAAGCGGTCCGGGAGACCTGTCCATAAGTCCCACCATGGTCACGCTGATACCACACCCCAAATGCCTGGCGTAATAACTGCACTCCATAGTAAGCGTCAATGGCCGGGCCTTTGGTGTACAAATTACAATGGCCTGACACGCATATCAGCGCCCGCTTACATTCCCAATAACATTCCGTGGGCACCTGGAATACTTCAGCATAATCCAAATAACCCGGCGAACAAGCAAGCTGAATATCGCAACACATTCCCTGCCGATCCTGTGACGTTTCCTGTTGCTACTGACATGACGCGCATATCAGCGCCCACTTACACTCCCAATAACATCCCTCGGGCACCTGGAATACCTCATTATAATCCATTTAATCCCACGAGCATGCAAGGTGAAGGTCGTAACACATTCCCCAATATTGCGGAAACTGTGGCGTTTCCTGTTGCAACTCAATTTCAAGGCGCACAAGGCTTCAATATCAGTGGCCAACCTCGGTTCACGAACATCGGTTTGAATACAGGCAATGTTACTACTGTGAATAATTACGGCGGAGCTCATGGTGTGTTATTCTCTGTGCTTCATCGATTGTTTGATCTGACCAAGCTACAAGGTTTAGAAAAGATGGAAAATTTCGTCTCGTTCGCTGCACTTCACGATTCCGCTAAACAAGACCCTACCCGTCGTTGTCATCCTGGAACCCGAAAGAACGTTTTGAGCCAGTTGAGAGATTGGATTGATAACGATAACCCTGATACAACCAGTGGCCCTATTTGCTGGCTGCATGGTCCCGCTGGAGCAGGGAAGTCGGCGATAGCTCAGACAATTGCCCGTGAATATAAGGAGCGGGGAGTAGGTGCCACCTTCTTCTTCTATCGATCTGACGCCGAACGTAATGATGGAAATCGGCTATTTCCAACATTAGCTTGGCAACTTGCCTTCTCCATCCCGGCTATCAAGGATTTCATCGTGCATGCGCTCGACAAAACTCCCCACCTTCCAAGGAAAGACGTCGAAACCCAATTTGAAGAGCTTGTGGCTTATCCATTCCACCCGACGAATAACATAGCCTCTCGATTGCCACAGTCGGCTCCAGTTGTCATCATTGATGGTGTTGATGAGTGTTCTGATGAAGAGCTTCAGCGAAGGATCCTCGCTGTTATCGGAAACGCACTCAAGGACTATCTTGTCCCACTACGCTTCCTTATTTGCAGCAGGCAAGAGGCCCTGATAGAAGATGCTCTTGATCAATTTGAGGATATTACTCTTCGCATCGATCTAGCTACACTCGACGACTCAAATCGCGATATTGAGAAGTACCTCGTGGACCAATTCTCTGACATCGCGTCCAAGCGCGGTCTCGCCACAACATGGCCGGGTCCAGAGATAATTGAAGAATTTGTGTTCGAATCGTCGGGGAACTTCATCTTTGCGGCCACTGTTATGAGATACATCAGCGACGAGGATTGTGATCCTGAAGAACAACTGGACATTGTTCGGAACTTGAGGCCACGTGGGAAGACGTCGCCGTTCGCATTATTGGATGAATTATACTTGGAAATTTTGAAACGGCAACGAGACCAAGATTTCCTGAAGACTTTTCTTGCTTTATTCATAGGCCGCAGCTCTGTCAATGAGGGTGGTCTCCACATAGATGATGCAATGCTCATGAATGTTTCTGAGAAGAATCTACTTATGAAGCTACGCAGAATGCGTTCGTTGCTCCAATTTAAACCTTTCATTGATGTTCATCACAAATCATTTCCTGACTTTTTGCAAGACCCGTCTCGCTCCGGCCAATACCATGTCAGCGAACAAGGCGGACAAAAGCGATACTTGGAGCTAATTGTAGATTGTGTTGTTCGACATGTCTCGATGGCGATTGAACAGCCTAATAGGTAAGTCTGTTCTATTGTCATAGGAAAGATGCTAATAGTGCATGGAATCCCAGCCATGAGAAATGTCATTCTGAGCCCAAATTCAGATGCATCGTGGAAACATATCCGCCGAAGATGGTGGTGCTGCTTGTCGAAGATTGGCAAGAGGCATTAAAGCCTTTGCTGGATTTTCAGGATAGACTTCTCAACACTTTGAAGCCCCAGCCGTGTGGTTTCTCTCAGGTTATGCGCGAGCTTCTGCTGCACCTGGCAGTCTTGCAGAGAAATTACCACACTGCAACTGCTCAACTGCTGGAGTCAAACGTAAATGAAACTCTTACGGAACGTAACCCTAATCTGGTGACAGAATCTTGGCAAAACATACCTGAAAACGACTTGGATAGATGTCTTTCTGCGTTGCTCTCTTGTCCTCAAGTTCAGAAAACGAACTCAGTACGTTATAAGGTCTCTTAAGACTAAATGATCTAACAACGGCTTAGTTGGTAGCCGACACGGTAATAATTGAACGCATGTCTTCTTTGCTTGTGTTTGATTCCGCTGAGACTGTGGCAAGAGTTCGGTCTGTCACAGATGCCCAAAAGCTGATTGACATTATTGATCTGGTAAGTCGTTAAGCGCATTTCTATTGCCCAAGCTCATCGTTGACCTAGCTGGCTAACAACCAAACATTCCTCAGCCAATGGGGTCGAGATGCATCACGGAAGGCAGCTCTCCTGGCGTCAGAAATTTATGCAAGGGTACCACTCCTTCCGCGCTCCGTCTTTTTCAACGGACCTACTCAGCAATGTGATTGGCTTCTGGAATTGGGAGAATTAGGTAATCTAGAGGCGAGTTTATGCGTACATTCTGCATCATTTGACCTTGCTCATTTGGAAGATAGCTTGCATGTCAGAGCACGTTCATTACCAGAGTTCTGGACCATAATTACATTATCCCGTCATTGTGGATATACCGAGGGGATAAGCCCAAGTTTGTCTATGGCAACGTAAATGAGCAAAATGAGTATGTCAATGAATGGCTAGAACGATCAAGCCCAAATTTCGTTACAAGAATCCAAGTAGTAAGTTGTAACGACCACCCGAAACATCTTGTTCATGCATTTCTTGTAGATGCTCGAGATAGGGAGGGCTATCCGATACATTCATTCCATGGACGTTGTCGCCGCACTGAGCGATTGGATTAGATTAGTAGGGGTTTATCGCATTTTCAATGAATATGCCGTAACGGTCTCTTTACCAGGGGTACATCGCTTTGGACTCTAATCTGCATGTTAAGGTCATGTTTCACGGTTATTTTGCATGGCAGGTTAGGGAGAAATTGAGTTACGACCAAGCGAAATCTCGTCATTTGGCCGACTACACACCCGAATCTAACGTAACCGCTTTTGCGAATATCTTTCGGGAGGTACCGTAACATTCTGCCTTTTGATTTTCGCTTGGTGTTAATCATTGACAGGTGTGTTTTGGTGGTGATAATATAAACCTTCCCAAGCATTTAGTTAAAGATGCAAAGAAACTCATTAAACGATGTCACGCAACAAACCCGCAGAAGCGGGCAACTATAGCAGATGTTGTCAAAGAAATGGAAACATGGGATTTGACCTAAATCGTCTATATTGTTGCTGCATGGATTTAGATTTTCATCCTCTTACTGTACTAACCTTATATCTGGATTGTATTATATTGCGTGGACGTCTTGCGATTTGAGAAGAATTTTTTATCCGTTGCACAAATAGTAGATCACACCCAATCCCCTTGTGTCTATGGCACAAAGCAACCTGGTAACTAAATTCGACCCACTGGCCAAACTCATATCTGAACCTTCAAGCAGGAAAGGTAAATTCACCGACAAATCTGATCCTAATGTTTTGTTACAACACCCCGACCTTGTGTAGGACTCCAAAATGTACCAGAACTTACTAGAAATGGAGCAGAAACTGGATTGGACGATGATGAGGAAGAGAATACACTTTCCAGAGCTTTAACAGTATGATTTCTGATCCTAATGTACCTCCGTCATCACTGAACACACAGAATGTGTGCTGACAATTTGGACGACGCGTATTGTGGGCTTCGTGGCAGACAGGAACAGATGTTCCGCTGCAACCAAGCGAGGGAAACAGGTATGGTCGTTCAAGATAGAAGAGCGTCCGTCTAGGTATAGTTTTGAATTTTTTTTCCTCAGAAGATGAGCCAAAACCATGTGTCTTTAGCTATCAAACCAGCGAAGCCGAGATGGGACCCCACAGCGCAAGTTTTCGACATCGTAAAACGAACAGGGGTTGAATTCGATAGCATATGCTGATGGGAATTCCGTTGAGGCCTGGCTGGCGCATGGGAACTTATCAGGTTCATGATCACATATGATCACATAAGTATATTCATCTTCTTATGTCCAGTGGCCACGCGCACTAGGTTCCCCGACGGCTTTATGATCAGACGGACAGGTGGTTCACCGCCAGTGGTATGTACTGCACTGCGCCCTCGATCCAGCCATGCCTCCCCCGATGGGCCTTCCAGATACGCAAATGCGAGACCAGGCGTGGCTTTTGCCAGGGCGTCAAAGTTAAAATCTCCTTCTAATCTCAGTTTGTGAAGCGAAAGTTTGGCGCAAAGAAAGTGTAAGATTCTAGTAGGGGGAAGAATACGATGATGA
>KN818297.1:116542-134819 GCA_000827485.1 Amanita muscaria Koide BX008 | reverse complement strand
GTCACTTCATCGAGATCTGCAGTTGCGAGTAGAGATCCGTTTGCCGAGATTGCCAATTCACTATGACGAATATCCGCGACGGCACCAACAGGCCCACCACTCTCAGTGTTCCACAGTGCCAAGCCGCAATCCTGTGACAGGGAAGCGATGCGGGAGCCATCATCCGAGAGCACAAACTTGTGACTTGATGCGCACCGCAGATCAGCAATGAATCTCCCGCTGATCCCATCCCGCAATTTGACCCCGATCGCCGACGAATAGGCAAGTCTAGTGCCAGTGCGGGAAAATTCGAGCCAAGGCCATTCGCTGCTTTGAAATCCATCGAAGTTGCCTATTAATTCGGCGTTTCTACTGTCCCATAGCCAAACAGTTCCGTCAGACAACGCTGCCGCAATTCTACTACTTTCTGAGAGCGCCAGTTTTTGAATCGTCGATGAAGTTGTAATCACAGTGCCCCTTGTGCTCCCCGGGCCGTTCATGTTATGGTACGTTATGATATTATCCGAGGATGAGGCGACAGTGGAAAAGTCGTTGGAGAATGCGAACCTGTGACCTAGGGTTGTGGAAATGGGTGTGCCGGTGGCTGCGTCCCAGATTTTCAATGATCCCGGGTTGCGTGAGGGAACGGATGCATATTCCTTAGAACAAGAAACAAACAGAGTGCCATCGAGGGAGAATTTGATGACATCGACCCATTCCCCATGACTCGGGATAGCGACAAGGGCATCCCACTTCTTTGGCCCACCCTCAATGCCACATATATAGTCCCGTGCTTCTTTAATATATCGACGATATAAGAGACTATCTGTTGGTGAGAAGAGAAGTGCTGAGTAATACGTATGAAGAGCTGATCGTTTGATGGTCCCGTAAAACTTTGAAATGAAACGTAATGCGTCTGATAAGAGTCGATGCAAGTCCGAAGACATCGACTTCTGTGTAATCTCATTAGCTTCTCATTTCGATGCATCGCGTGAAACCAAACTGTACCAGAAGTTTTATGACAGCACGAATAGCACGGTGAGCCGAGTCCAAATTTCCAATCAGGCTCAAAACTTCAAACCAATGCAGCGTGTGCTCATCCACGAACTTTTCCAATCCGTTCATAAGTTCAGTACCTTCAATCTTTGTGACCTCGAAATGATTGTACCAGTATACGCATGCATAACGAAGGTGTTGTGGGATCTTCTCCTGTAGTTGCACATCTGTTATCCCATCCTTCTCGAGACCATCTTCATTGCTCATGAATCGAGCCAGATCGCCGAGACCCAAGATATTGTACTTGAGATGCTTGTCTGTTATCTTGAAACAGCGTGTCGCAATCTGCATATGGCCGATCTTTGGATCAATTCGGAGACAAGGGTCCTTACACCGCGCCTGGTCTGTGAGGTAATCAGGAAACGATTTATGGTAGATCCGTGGTACATCGTCATCCCCAAGTAAAATGACCGATTGGAGCTTCTCAACCACCGCATGTATGTCCTCAACGTCCATGTCGATGAGGTGAGCTAGTGTGGAGACAGGAAGAGGACGTGAAACGAATATGATAGCACCAACGACCGACTGGTAGCGACTGACTATGTCGTCGTCATCACAGTCGACAGGGACAATGTTCCGAAGTATTACAGTGTAGAAGTGATCAAGATCCTTGAAGGGTGTGTGATCCTGAGCGCAGGCGTGAAGCAGCTTTTGCATCTGAGCTGCAGGATTGGAAGCATATTTGTCCAAAATGTACCGCACCGCTGTCGAAGCGATAATGAACAGTCTTCCAGCAGCGTGAACAAGAGTGTCTATCTCCTCATCACTGGCAGACCATTTCCGTTTGGGATAACGCTTTTGCACTTGTTCCAGAGATAAGTTGTGCTTGAGATAAAGCCGGATGTCACCGTCTACGACTTTATCTTCAATATCTTGCAGGTGAAAGAGTTTATGGCCACCCTGATTGTCCAGGAAATAAGCGAGGTACGGCTGGGGACGTGTTGTCAAAATGACTTTGAACGATGGCAAGTCCCGGACGAGGCGGCTCAGTCCCTCGACAACAGCAGATACGTCGTCCTCATCGCATTCATCCAATGCATCGACAACGACAAGTATCGGTCTATCGTGTGACTGGAGAATGCTCCGTAGCGGATCCAGTATAAGAACCTGGAGTTGTTCTTGAGGATCCTTCGTAGTGGCCGCAGATCCGCGCTCTGTAAGCAACACATCTCCAATGGCCTTTGCAAACGTCTCATCGTAGACACAGAGTTGATATGCAATCGTTGTAAAGAGCTTCTTCGCATTATTGCGGTCTGCCTCGTCTCGCGCGAAAAAGAACGAGGCACCCAAGAGATTAAGGTTGGTTGCTCGTGATGCGATGGTGTAGGCAACGGTGGATTTCCCGATGCCTGCCAGACCGGATAGTATGTACATCCTAGATTCGCCTTGACCCGTGACCCAATTTGCCATCTCTCGGAGAAGTGCCACTCTCGTGCCGTCGAAGCATGGTCCACTCTTCTTCTTGGTTTGATAGTCACTAAACACGGCCTCCGCACGTGGTAGAAGTATGATGAACTGGGTCTGAAAGTGGAACGCTTGAAAATCACAGCGACATCGTTATTGGAGGAGTACCCACCAAAGCATGTTTTTTCAGATTGTCCTTGATGTCTGGCAACGCGGCGAGGGTCGCTATATGATCACAGATCTACGAATACCGAGTTATGCTTTGATCGGCATGCACAGATCCGACGTACCAAATTCCTGTGAGCCTCTGTAAATTGGCCATCTAAGCGTGCGTGGATTTGTTGGCTTGTGGTAGGAGATCAAGCGTACTCAAGCGTACTCACCGCCGAATTGAAAAATAGTGGCATCGCCACCAATTGCGGTAAATTTCGTATTGCTGATTTGGAAGTTCGACGACCCTTGAAACAAAGCTATGGAAGGAGTTGCTATGGCGACAGTTGAGGTCACTGATGAGGTTGTGAGGTCAGGATCGACACCGCCTTCGTCCTCCTGGATTGGTAACCTCGAGGTATTGAACATAATAATAATAATAAAATGAGGTTTGGATGAGTAGCCTGTGCGTAATGATATCGTCGTAAGGATGAGTAGCCTTGGTAGATTGTGCGTAATGATATCGTCGTAAGTGAACACGTGCACTATATTACATTACTACGACAAACATATACTTAAATACACAGACAACATCTGAGGGGGGAAAGCAAGGAGATATAGTAAGTAGTACGATGTTCGAGTGAAGAACTAAGTTAAGAGCGGGAACCCAGCCTCAAGCACCTCTTCCGCAAACTCTTCCACAAGATTCAGCAACTCTCTCTCAGCAGCTCATCTCTATTCCATTCTTTCCAGAGCTGCCACACGCAGACACGTAGCCCGGAGCTGCTCCAATTGCCCAACTGTCCCTCCTCCTTTCAAAAAGTCGGCGTTTCTGCCAGACCGACTCGGATCGACTACACTTCCATACCCGACTGCTGGGACTACATATGCGTGTCCACGGACATGGATGAAGCTAGGGACGACGCCTCTTGGGGCGGTGCAGCCGAGGATGTGAAGAATGGATCGGAAGGATTCGCATCCTGGATCGCAACTGCAGTTGGCCATAGTATGCCCAGGTGTTGGCGACTGCTGGTGGTGGAAGATTGGTTCTGAAGACGACACGGGATTGAGCAAGAACGGGCCGGTTTGCTTCCACGGAGTTGGGTTGGCAACAGTAGTACCCTTTCCCCCCCGCTCAAAGAGGATATCATTCGATGGCCCTGCCTCTGGCGGAAGTGGAGTACAAGGACCTGGTTGTCTCTCACCACCCGCGACTATGACATTGATGTCGGTGCTGGCGCTGGTGTCGATGGTGTTGGTGCTAGAGCTGTCGTCCTGGCGACAGCAGGAGAAGGACCAATAATATCAAGTTCATCAGTGTCCTGTTGCCCATCAAGAGCACCAGACGCCCGCTTGGGACGCTTCGATTCTCTTCCTTCGCCGTCCCCTTCTTCCCAGGTATGAGAGTCAGTGGAAGCATCACCACCAGCCTCACTACGCTGCCTCTTCAACCTTCTTCCCAAATTGACAGGGTCCGTTATCCTTATATCGAGCTCCAACCTGTTTGCCCTTGCACTGCGCCTCGTTATCGTACCATTCCCGTTCCCGTTTTGCTGCTGCAGCAGTTGCACCGAGTCTTCCTTTTCCTTTAGCTTCCCTCTGCTCTTCCGGCGCTCTTCCCGGCGCTTGCGCTTCCGCACAGCCATACGTTGACACTCCATCCGGAGGGCCGGGTCGGACTGGAGGATGCTAACCTCCGCGAAGGATGCATAGCTTGGCCTTTGTGCAGCCGGTCAAGGTCTTCGTGAGCCCGTGCCTCTGTGTTTCACAAGGAGTGAGATAACGACCACGATAAAGCTCGTCATGCATCCTCTCCAGATCCATATCGTACAGCCTTGGTTGCTCCAGCAACACAGCTTGCTGTTGCTGTTGTAGACCTTCTTCCGTGGTCTACCAACTTGTCCTCCGTCGATCGTGGTGATCTCAGCGACGCCTGCTTCATCCACAACGTTGCCATCTGGGTTCGCGTCAACAAGGGGTTGAGGATTCCCGTTTACCCCAACAGGATGGACTGGGGTGACGACCACCGCAGCTCAACTAAGCACTTCATCCACTAGAGACGTGGCTGTAACGGTGCGGCGGTGCGGTACAACCTTTTGCAGTCGGCATTGGTGCTGCCCTTCCGCTTTTGGTCAGCGCTGTTGTTTTTTTGTTCAAACTAGACGAGTGCGTACCACATGCCAAGCCGGGGGAGGAGCGTAGAAAAGTCGAGGTGGTTGTATGAACACTTCCTGTAAACCGTATCAGATCCACGTGCTCTCCAGCGTTGAAGGGGAGAGAGAGAACGGCACCCGCCGACGCTCGCGCACAGTACCGTCTGTATTTCCTCTTCAGCTCAGTCAGTATATGTCTAAGCCTATACTTCAAGGGCTCAATTGTCCTCTAATCATTCACCTCTTGCAGCGCAGGCCCAGCAGCTGTAGGCTGTCTTGGTTCCAAAGGCGGAGCGATAGGCAGCTCCTCCAACACACGGTTCTTCCTCCCCTTCCATCTGCGTACGTGTTCGGAGGACGACAAACGTCCCTCGAAGAGCTGCGCGCCGTTGGGAAACTGAATATCACCCGGTTGGCCCGAACCATCCCTTGACGTAACGTATCTAGTATAGCGCAGATAGTAGACGTGGTCTTTCTTCGATGGCTGCACACCAGCCAGCTATAGACGGGAAGCATATCACAGATAGTGGATGTCGCTTGGCTTCCTGTTTTAAATGGAGAACGAGTAGACGTCAGCGTTCCGAGTTCCATAGTGTGAACATGATACCCTGCAAAGCGGCAGCACCGACGTAATGCTGGCCCATGCCTATAGGTCCATGGATGACGCGATGACGAGGAGGTTGCTGAAGAGAACCACAAACGCTCACGCTGCGTAAGAACCAACCAATCGATGTTCGCACAACAACCTCATCCACCTCCTTTGCCTCATATGAACTCGTACCCTCTACATGATGCGATGAACTACATAACTAACCCGACCACGCATCGGTTTATTTCCAGAGTTACAGTCCTGATCCACCCATCCTGCTTACTCCCCATTCTCAAAGTGCTGCTCGGTCGGAAGAGCCTGAAGGAGATGGCAGCAAGTTCACTCTCGTCTGAAATTGACACTGTCTGGCCGCCGGATTTCTGCCAAGTATGAATGAGACTTAGCGTGTCAAGGATCCACAGAGTGACATCCTCAATCCCTGCTGCAACCGACTTGCTGTTTGCCAGTGAGAGTGCCACCGCCTGCAACCCAGGAGACACTTTGAGAGTTCCATGTAATGACCCGTCTCCAGCATTCCACAGTTTGATTGTCCCCTCAAACAGTGACCCAGAAGCAAACAGCCTACCATCAGGTGCAAACCCAAATACAGTGCCACCGCCCTGGTGGGAGGCAATTCGTCGTTTTGTAGGGATTATCTCGGCGGTAATGATCTCTACTCGACATTAGATTGAAAAACCGCGAAAACTGGAAAATATCTATAAAACATAGCGAAAATCTCTGTTCTGCTTGTCGGTTAGATCGAGGAATGCCTATTAGGCGATGTAATGATGCTGTTAGCCACCACGTTGAACCAGATCGATCAAATCACCTTGTCAACTTTGACCACAACAATGGTACCGTCGGGCAATTCCTTTTTGACATATGCGTCATCGTATGTTTCATCTCGTTGCTCTCTGTCGCGGCGTTTGTTTTCCCGGGCAAGAACGATGCGGAGGAAAACAAGAACCAGAGCGGCTGCAAAGTTGCTCGCAGCGATGACCGCCATGGGAACTCGGTTGCTGAAATCCAAGTGAGCAATACACACAGACTGCTAGGGATGCGACAAACCGAGGAGCGTATTCTGCTTTAAACATGAGAGGACTGGCGGCGTTACCAATACCGTACGCAACAAAGAAAACAGCGTTGACCGTTGTGCCTGCACCGCTAAGTTATGTATCGTGATCACCTAACAGTTGGTCACATACGTTTGGTGTGTCCGGCAACTATTGTGTTAGTCCATCCCAGACTGATCACAAATGGCGTAACAGCGAATACTGACGAGATTGGGGATCAGCCAAATCAATATATCCTAAAGATACTCACTGTTCAACCAATATCCAAAAAGAAGCCCAACTTTATTGCTAAATGGTAACGTTTGAAGGAGGATGGAACCAAGAATGGCAAACATGTAAAAGCCCACAGAGGTAACCGTTCGACCAAATTTGGGAACTAATGAGACGCCTGCCAAGATTACGAGAACTAAAGACAAGGAAAATTTCCATGGCGATGCTTCGGAAAAGGCTTGGACTCACTCTCAACTACGCCATCCACACATCCAAGAAGGGTAGTCTGGAAGAGCGAAAACCCAAATTGGCTGACAATAATCTGCCGTTGGACGCCAAACTAATAAACGAATGAACGGAGCTGTCGCGGGTGGTAAGGGAAGAAAGGAAGTACAGAATTCCAGATAGATCTTATAATAAGATATGAATAACCGTTTTCAACTCAAAAGTCGATAGACGTACCCTAATGCGGCGTAGAGACACAATAACCAGGTCTTAGGGTCAGTCGTCGCTTCGATGAACCTGTCGGTCTCTTTATTCATTATGAGCTGCAACGAGGCAGTTCAACCACGTACTGCTCCCTTTTCCACCGCTTGTTCTCGATGCCAGCTTGGTTAACTTTGATGCGTTGGACGGCGAGAATGCGTTCTTCTGGTGTCAGGAAGCGCGCATTTGAAGGGGAATCGGGAAAGAATAACCTGAATATAGCTCTTCAGATCAAGCTTAGATGGCATAGCAGACGCGCTAACCAAAATAATGCGGAGGTAATAAGCGTCAGCAGTCCAGTGATGATCATAAGCCTCGACAAAGTCGTTAGGTCATTGTTCGGGCAAGAAACACTTGCGGTAGATGGCGTACCATTTCCATGGTGAAAATTGTGGGGTCTGATCGCGGATGATTAGGCGACAGAAAAGGCAATTTTATTTAGCGTACATTGGTATGTGCGACGCCGAAACTAACAAGGCCCAAAACAATAAGAGCAGTACCGTTCATCAAATCTGATCACAAGGTCAGCATTTCGGCGCTAGACGGTTGAGGCGAATAAAATTGCGTACACCAATATCCGATCCGCCTGCTTTGCTCCTCTCTCGTGTAAAACATAGCAGTAACAAGCATGAATCCGGCAGTTATGGCACCTATTGAAGAAGTCAAGGGGGGGAACCAGGATGAGTGGTGGAGGGGTTGACCTTCGCAGGCCCCAAGAATGAATCGCACTGCAAATAATCCACCAAAGGAATTGCATGCAGCATGAGACGTTAGTGCTACAGACCATATGAATATGTTTAAACTAGCACGATGTGAGTTCGTGGATAGCGGTGTCAAGGACTCCTACTACCTCATCCATTTCCCGACGGGGAAGTGCTGTAGTCCTAAGTTTTGCGGGTACTGTATAAAGATACACATGAGCGATGATCAAAGAATATATCCCATCATACCTCAAATACAAGAAAACTGATGTAAAATATCGTTCCCAACCAGTTAAATTGATCGCGGGTCAGATGCGCGTCTTGTCTTTAATCTTGTAATCAGCAAATAACGAGCGACAGTTAATAAGACGGACGAACAATATACCGAGGACCGATGCCTGTGAGAGCGTCGTTTTATCCGCAAATTGCATTCTGCATTGGTCAGCGCGTGATCAATATTGTCTGTCATTAACTTACAAGTATAAGACTTGATCGAACAGCGGTTAGATCAACTTGTGGGGATGATTGGAGGAACCACATACGACACATGAGTGGGAGTAGATGCACGTCAATTTTGCGTCTGTACTCAGAAGTTAGGTTAGTATCCGTAATATTGACAACGGCACCTACCTCAGACGAGCGACGTACGCCGGATCCAATGGCAAGTCGTCAGCACCGGCGGCTAATTGAGCTGCTACATCGATTTCCTTGGCTTCAAACGTCGGACCATGCCGCTGCAACTTCTTCTCCGAGTCGTCGCCGCTGGAGTTCATTGGACGAGAAAAGAGGAAATGACCAAATGAGTCCCCGGATCCTTTTATGAGCCCTGTGCCAATGGGGAAACTAAAATTAGCTCATAGCTAAAGGGTCAAACCCGACGGTTATCAGAGGTGCCGGTGATGGGTTATTGCAGGAAAGACCTGAAACTGAAAGCAAGAGTCTCTCTAGCCCCTTCTCATAGCCTTCAGATGCATCGTAAAGGAATTCCACCACACCAATGAGAATCTTCTGATTACACGGACACCATCCTAGTAGCCATTCCTCGTCACTGTGGAATGGTTTGCCTTCAAATCTGCTTTGAGCTGCATTAAGTAATAAGATATCTCGAGGCTCAGGCCTTTTTTTAGAACATCCACCTTACCTTGGTCCTCGATCATTACGAAGCGCTGACCGTCGGTAATATCAAAAGTTGAAACAAGAGCCTAGGCAGATTTCCTAATTTAGTCACATTTCCCATGAGTCACCGGCCCAAAAATCACTGGTTTTGTTTCCACAACAATGGTTATGAATTATGGCTACAAAATCCCTGCAAACCAGTTTGGGATACCGAAACTCATATGGGAATTCGCAGGTTATGACAAGTAAAGGTAAGGAAGACAATATGCAATTCCCCGGCGTCCCGCTACGTCATGCCTTTCCTAGTATCAATCACACTTTATCTCCACATCAGAAGAAGTCGAAGCGTCAGAAATTTCTTGTTCTGAGCAGCTACAGAATACTCAACGGGTACAGAGCAGCGACGTCCTCCGATGAAGTATTGTCACGAGAGCAACGTTCGTGTAATCGTTCAGTCAACCAAAGCAAATTTCCTTTTCAATCAACGCAGCGAGAATGGACTTCCATCGGGTTGGATTGAAATATGGTCCGGAGAGACAGTGAAGATAAGGAAATCAACCGAAATGGGGCTACATCTTGAAGCTTGAAGCTTGAGGATGGAGAGAAGTTGGTTGATAATCGATAAGTTCTGACGCCTGCGCCTACGATGACGACTAGTTGACTTGTGATTGCTTGGTCCGTTGTATGTTCAAGTTCTCCAGCCACCACAGGTTTGACTGTACTTACCCTGACACTGTCATCACTCGTAATCAACGGGTGTATCCCGAATTCAACATGCAGCTTTGATTCGTCATGGTGAGAGTTGAAACACCACAAGGGAGATGAGTACCAGAACGGAGAATACGCAATGATAATAAAGCTGTAAGCGGACGAATTGCTGTCAAAGTTTATCTGCGCACGTATGATGCTCCGCAAATTCAATTCGGCCAATGCTTACTATCACAGTTGAGAAACGTTTTGGACAACGGCCCTGTTCATCTTGCTAAGAGATCGGAAGAGAACGTGCTGTATAGTACTACAGGAATCGACATAAGAGTATAACTGCCAACTTATCTGCACCGTCCTCATGATCACATTTGTTTCCGACACAGCCTGAATAGTTCAGCCTTTTTCCATTGCAATTGATTATTCTACGCTTGCTCTCATCTGTTATTATCATCTACTACTCTACGAATACGAAAAAATCTTATCTATGTTACAATAAATATGCGATAAATGCGGATGGATGTATGATACAATGTCTTCAGCGTTGGCATTAGATGAGAGCATGGTTGACAATGGAGCGATCAAATACAGTCGCTAGTTGGAAGTTTTGTATGAATGCAATGGTAAGTAGGCAAGCAGGCATCGAGTAGTGACGGAACATGCGGAGGTTTGCAGTTTCCTTTTTGGGTTTGCAGTATGTTCATCGTTTACAAGACCATAGAATGGTCAACCAAGATCCCACTTATCCGGTTGAACACCGCTTCAGGGTATTTTCTAAACGCACGTCATCAGCTTCGTTCTCATGTTTAGAAACTTGAGGGACACTCACCTAGTTTTCAACCGCTCCAACAACTCCAACGCACGCGCCTTCTCACCAGCGCCCAACTCAGCCCTGACCATTGCTTCCCAGGTCGACGGTTCTCTATACACCGCCTCCAGGGCTGCGCCAGTGCGGGATCTATCAGCAACAACACCGTCGTGGGGAATATGGTTCCCCGGAGCTGCAATTCCTTCCGGAGGATCTACCAGACTTTCGAATGTCGCTCTTGCCTGTTCCAGTTGATGGGCATTGGCATATCCCTTTATCAGGAAATTTGCAATATACGCCGTCATCCTAACTCCTTGTTCTTTCATCTTGGTCACATATCCTTCGATCAGATCCGCCCTCCTGTGCGCGACGAGGACGTTGATCATCGCCTCGTAAACCACCGCGTCGGGAGCTTGAGCGCGGGGGTGATATGAAGAGATGGAATCGAAGATGGAACGGACTTTAGTTAGGTCTTTCACGACGCACCCGTGTGCATTGATAAGAGAAGCAAAGTGGATGCCGAGGATAGGAAGAGAAGTATCGCGCTGCAGGGACAAGAACACTTGTTCCATAGAGTTGATGTCAACGGGTTCCAGTGCGCCATACGCATCCATCAGTAACTGTCCCAAATACGTTAGTTTACGAACTGTAGGAGTATCACGGAAAAAAGTACCTTGTATGTATGCGCAGTCGGCTTTACTCTGGCCTGCTTCATCTTCTCATAATAATACAACGCCCGTTCCCTGTTAGGCTTCGTAGTCGTATAAAGCTGCATCATCGTGTTGTACGGTGGAACACGCGGTTTGAAGTTCCGGGCCGCCTCCATCTCTGCGAAGAGCGTTTCTGCACTCTGGACATCGCCTACTCTCGTACATGCACCAATGACAGCGCCGTATGTGATGGAGGAGGGATTGATATTTTGTGCTTTCATCTGGTGGAATAGATCGACAGCTTGTTCTGCTTTCCGTGCCTTTGCGAGTTTGGAGATGATGTTGTTGTAGAGGTACTGATTCAACCACACCTTTCGCGCTACGGCTTCCTGGAACAAAGCGAGAGCGTTGGAGGCATCATCCGTCGTATCCTTCATGTTTTGAATCAAGACACCATACGCGTCCGCTGTGGGTGCACCACCATGAGCCAAGATTCTCTCCCGGTGAGCATGAGCAGCGTCGATTTGGCCAGCATGAGCAAGGGCAATCACCATGCCGTCTTCGATCTTGAACCACGCTTCAGACGACCAATATTTGGGACCCACGTTCAGAGCGTTTTGAGCGATGCCGTATACTTCCTGTACCTTGTCGATTTCGCCGGCGCGTCCAAGAGCCTGAATGAGACGTCCGACTGTGACAGGTGTAGGCAACCGCCCACGAAGCAAGGTATCTGTCAATATTGTGTACGCTTCTCCTGTAACTTCTTTTACGGGCCGAGAACTCTTCAAGAGTTCGTCGATTTCACGAGAGAGACGAGCGTCGACAAAGATTTTGGTGGTGGCTGGAGCATCCGCAACGGGCGAAGGCTTAAACGATTCTGCTGGACTGTTGTACAATGTAGGTGATGAAGCCTGGGATGAGCCGTTCGTAGTTTGTTCATCGACACTTAACGTGGATGCAGGCGACTGGGCGTCAGCCTGGTTCGGTTGAACTTGGAATTCCGGTCCGAGTTTAGCTGTGATTGCCTTGATCTGGTCGCCATCGTATTTCAAAAACACCACCCTGAGTACGCGGTCAACGAACTCCTTGTCGAAGTTGCTCAAGCTGAGGCCGGCTGCTTCCATGTCCTGTATCAAAGAAACGACTCCGCCAAAGGCAGACTGTGAGACCGGAGGAAAGATCTCCTGGCGGCCGTCGATCTCAGCAACCTCGACTTGAATAGCCGCATTCAAAAGATCGGTCCACTCGGTTGGCTGCATGTCTGCTGGAACGGCTCCAGCTCGTCGTGCGAGGCCGTACGAATGAAGGACATAAGGCACATGTTCATCAGCGAATGGTGGCTCGTGCTTGATGTTCCTAGCAAGCCTGGATAGGCTAAGGACGAGAGCAAATGGAACGTTGCCTTTGGTTGTTTCGTAGAGCCTGGCCAAGAACGTGACAAGATGTTCATTTGCGATGCGCAAAGCAGGAACGACAGACGTGGTAGCACCCTGCCGTACAAGATTGACCAAAGTTTCTGCGTAATCCAAGATGGCCTTTGCGCCAAGGTCAACGAGGCCGTGAGATAAACTCTCTTCCCAAATCGCCTGGACCATGACAGAGCGTTTCCCTACATCGTCATTGATAACCATCACTTTGTCAAGCAGGAACTTCAACTTCAGTTCCGCATCGGAAGAGGCGAGGCTCTGCATTCGTTTCATGTTGGCTGCGAATGTGATAACCTTCTGCGTGACGGTGGGTGAGATCCCGTCCTTTGCTCCAATAGTCAACATCTGTTCGAATGCGTTGTTGAGACTGTCAACCATCCCATGGGAAGCCAAGGATTCGATCATGACGTTCCATGCCACGGTATCAGGGCGGACTACCTGACCTTGTGCGAGCGGATCGTCGCCAGGACTGTGTTGTTGCTCCAATAACCTGTTAAACCAGACCGACGCCGTTTCAACATCCCCCGAGTCACAAAACCCTGCCAAAACTGCCGTGAACGTTGGCGAAGCGGGCTGAGGAACGTCCATTCCTGATGACGGTGATGACCAAGAGCCAGTAGAAGGAGAGCTGATCATGACCTCAACCAGCTCAATCGAAATAAGCATCGATCATTTGGTTCCAAACCATCAATACGCGTCTCTGGTCGTAAGTCGTGCCCTGAAGGCCCCAGAAAAGCCTCTCTGGGCGGCTTCTGCAGATCTCATGGTATTCTGTGAAGACCCGCTCTGCGCCTTTAATTTCGCCTGCGTTCGTATACGCTTGGATCAGGTACTTGTAAGTCATCGACGTTGGCTTGATATCTTTCCTGCTTTCGAGCTGAGCGAATATGCGCGAAGCTTGGGCAGCATTGCCACGGCAGGCGCAGCCTCGGAGAAGAGTGTGGTAAGCTTCCGCAGGAAGATGAGAGTTGCCTTTGAAGGAGATAATGTTTTCGAACAAGGCCAGGGCGGATGCTAAACTGTCCTCTTCTTGTAGCATGGCCAGCCCCTCTTCGTCCTTTGACTGTGAACCTGGTTCAAAACGACCAGTAATGCTCGTTCGTCGCTGGATTCGGGTTTGAATTGTCCTTATGACTTGTTGCACTTCAAAGTCACGGTCCGTGAGCGCTTGAACAAGGAGAGCATATGTCTGGATGGTCGGTATGAGAGAGAACTTGATCATGTCATTGTACGTTTCCATCAACAGCGTTAATGGCTCTCCTGCCCGGCGGGTAGAAACGAGAGCACCAAGAGCCATGTTGAACTCTCGTACAGTTGGCTTTTCTGTCGTTTGGCGGAAGTGGTGAACAGCATCTGCGACGGCGACTGGGCTTTGGCTGTCGCGAGCTGCCTTCAACGCTAGATATGCCGCTGTCTCTTTGGGATCTGAGAATTCGGGTGTTGGAGGTTGTGTTGTTTGAGGCGACCCGGATTCATTGGAAGTTGGTACATGAGGTGGAGGTATAGAGGAGGGATCAACGTCACAAGCTGCGGCGTAGGTGGAGTTCCTTCTGTTGGATGTGCTTGGCAAAGGAACAGTCACTGATGTTGGCGATGAGGTAGAATTCCGACGAGCAATCAAGGGTCGAGAACTTTGTAGAGTTGACTTCTTTGAAGGGGCAGTGTTTTCGATAGCACTTGGTGGCTGAGCAAACGCTTGACGGGATCGAGCGTGTATTTGTACCGTCTTGAGCACGCTCAAGCTCTCAGCGCGCTTGTGATGGCCCATGGCACCGATCGAAACACTCGAGCTTCGCAGATGAGCTTCCTTTGGTGCACGAAGTGCAGCACGTCGTGAGGATACAGGTGCTGTATCTTCTTGACTGTCTTCATGCTGTACCAGAGTACCGTCCTGTGAGGTTACAGCATTGGCCTGAGTCACTGCGCGCACTGGTCCCTGTCAAGAGGATTAGCACGACGAACGAAAGAGGATGCGATAACCCACAGTAAATCCAGTGTAAAACCGACTTCCAGTGTTTTGTTTAGCACCACCTGGTCCGGGACCATGGCTCCCCTTGCTAGAATTGCCAGTGCCGTTCCAGGGGCCAAGAGGTGTAGTCCCAGAACCCGCCGAAGAGCCGGGTGAAGTTTGCAGTTGAAAAACATTCCGGAGAGTCGAGGTTTGGTTGTGTACAGCAGCCGCGGCACGGGAAGTAGTGTGCAGAATATGGGTTGCGACCTTTGGCAGCATCTTTGAAGATGCAGAAGGTCGATTGTCAGTGGTGGGTACCCAAGGATATTTTTAGCAAGGTGTTAAAGGTGTTGCGGAGGTATGCCAAGAAATAAAGCGTGTTTGCGAGTTGTCTTGAGTCAGGTTCTGGCCTCGGAAGGCGGGGAAGGGACCTTACAGCAGTCTGGCTGGCTGTAAAGCTGGTGGGATATGTATGTGATGACTCAAGAGCGAGCCGAAGGAGAACGTATTGGGTGTTGCCGAAATGTTTTTTTTAATTTCTTTTTTTCCCTCGGTCGGGTAAAACCGGACCGCACGACACGAAATCACCCGCATTGCCAGCAACTAACAAGCCTCTTAGACTGTTACTAATAGCGACAAAAATAAAGAAGTGCTGAAGGCTACGAACAATTACCATGATGTAATGAAAGGGTGTCGATGGAATGTTAGAACTATACTACGAGCGTCGTTGAGACTCGGGTGGGTTAGGATTGTTTTTTGCACAGCCCTCGACCCCCAGTCGGCGGCTCATACATGACCCCCTCCATCAAGGTACTACGAGACATATCAAGACATGATAAATGTTCCGAGATGGCTGGTACGAAACTGAGTACATATGTTATATATTTCCTTCCCTTTCCCACATCTTCACGTGGTGTTCTTGGGCAGAGCAAAAGCTGTCGACCCCAAGGCCCACGGATAAGTTGCGTATAATATAGGTGCAATGGTTTACATAGACTATGTGATCAACTAACTTTTGCAGAACCTAGAGCTAAGAGTAGTCTGAGTAGAGCGCACCCTGTTGCAAGTTTGCACAAGGAAAACGTAGATGGAGTACGTGCAGTAACCCATTGCTGTGCTGGGTGGCCCAGGGTGGGACCATCACTGCGCATTCAGATTTTACAGATGGGTAAAGGATTGGTGGAATAAAAGGCCGTCAACTAATTATCGGTATTTACAAACACTAACGGCTTGAGTACATAAAAAAATCTAATACTACAAAGGACCGATCCTGCGAGTTGAGGTGCAAAGTGTGTGTTGAAGATTGAAGATGTGTGCGGCCAAAGTGCTTGTGACGTAAGGTAGAGCCAGTCATCCTACCAACAAAATAACAGTGACGGAAACGAGAAAGATGAAAAGCAGCCGTGAGGGAACCAAGAATCCGCCCGTGACAACAAAGAAGGGATGAAGGAATGGGTGAAAAAACGGGACAATGATGGAGCGATCGAAGAAGAATGTGTAAATTGTCAGTGAAATAATATATGTCCCGAAAAAGCCAAGGAAGAATCGGATGATTACCCGACATGCCGGAGGGACAGACAGAGCAAATGGCATGTGTGTACGAAAAATGAGTAGAAGACACTGTCTCATCAGGAAGTGAATGAAGTAATGCAAAAGATGTAGAACGTTTGGAAATCTAGATCGCTTAAAGAAATTACGACGACATGCAACGACCATGTCTTGAACGTAATGCCTCCCACTGTCATTGTTCCTGGATCACTAGGTTAGTACATCAAGTCGGTTGTTAGCATTCAATTTAACTTACTGGAAGATATTGTATTTGACCCCCGTTCGACCCATGAGAATCAAAATCCGTCGCAATGCAGTTGAATAGGATATGTGATATTCTCCGGAGCACTCCCGGCTTTGAAGAAATTCGAGAAATGAACGGTGGTGTACTTGGACGGATTCTCCAGGAACTATCCTAAGGACTGAATGCATCTTGCCTAATTTCTTAGTCAATTGGCCACTCTCGAGGCCCAAGAGACTTTCCATGACCAGAAAACTTTTTGGCACGGTAAAAAAGTAAACGTTTCCTGCCAAAAAAACCAGTATTGCCAATGAGTCCATCAGAAATCCCAGTTCCGTTTCATAATCGGGGCCACCTCTGTGCGGTTCGTTTCGTATAGTATCTTGTGCCCGTTTGAGGATGGCCTTGTACAGTTCGTTCAGATCCAGAGTTGGTAGGGAACCACCGTGACGACGCGCCATCTCGAAAACGTCCCTGGGATCGGAGTGAGGCTCAGCGAGGAGCTTGACAATGACCGATGCATAGAGGAATTGGCCACGTGATGCTCTGACAAGATCTGAAATGTCGGATGTCGTGAACCATGGAATTGTGCCATCTCCTGATCGAGGAATTGCGTTGAATGTATCTGTAAGGTATCTCGCAATATCCTGGTTACATTCTTCAGAGAAGCCGATTTGGATAGTCGAAATCACCGGGTGATGACAAATTCTATCGAGTACGTCGGCAAGTTCGTGGCAAGTATCGGAGGGAGAAAGGGCATGTTTGTCTACGCCAAGCCATATTGGTCGGTACAGCTCCCAGACGTCTTGCAGGGACCTAGTGAAACCTTGGCTCGGTTGCCTTGGGGTCCGGAGATTAGCTTCATAGTTTGTGGGGCGGATGAAGCGCATGAGATTTCGGGCACTGCGCAGACTAGGCAATCGTTCTCGCCCGTTTGCAGTTGGATCAACGTGATGCGCCCTTCCAAGTATCGCACGAATCCGGAGCTCCGGACGACTGCAGATAATGAAACGAACCGGTATGATACTGCCACCCTCGCCTGCGCGTACCAACATTCGCAGGAATCGTGCTAGTATGTTTTCGTCGACACAGTCCTCAATCCCATCAATGACCATAACTGGGCGGGATCTCAACCTCGTTCTGCACTTCTTCAACGACTGGATGATGAGATGATCAAACTGCTCCTCGATGCTCATCATAAGCGAACCATTGTTCTTCAAAGAAGTGGTGATGTGCGGCTTTGTCTCTGGAATCTTCTGAGCCAACTGCCGGGCTAGAGTAGCAACGAGCGTGGTTGCACTACGATCGGGACTGGTGGAGAAATCGAACAAGGCGACAATGTGGTCGTGGGATGCAGCTATGGTCTTGACTATCACTGATTTCCCAGCACCTGGTGGCCCATAGACCCAGAGCAAAGGCGACTTCTCGGATACACTTTCGTCGGTCCACTGTCTGATCTCGTTGCGGACGGTGGTACGAGTGTTAGGGTGACACTCAGGGGGAGAATGGGAGGAACTGTGAACAACATCTTCCGAGACATTACGATAACCACCCAGTGATCTATCCAGTCCAACGTCTTCCCCTTTGGCCTGGGTGACGTTGATCTGGTTGGTGTTGCCAGAGCTAACGGCGTTGTTGGAGCCGCCTCTGGCATTGAGATCATTGTTATGCTTGGGGGAGACGCCACATGCAGAGGAAGGCATGATGATGGTAATGGTTGAAGCCTGCTAGGGCAGTGCAGAACACTGAGGCTATGCGAATGTATATTAGTCTGTGACTTAAGACCAAACTTCCCAGGAACGCCACGGTGCAACCTGTAGTAGAGCCTGCACCATCTATAAAGATACATGTATTCGTACTGCTATACTATTCACCAAGAACGTGACTGAAAGTCGTGATAAACTCTACAGAAATGCATTGCAACATCACGTCACATGTCGCAACTCGCAAAGACAGAAAAAAGAAAAAAGTCACATATGCATGTCGCGGCAGTACGTGACGCGTGACAGGTTCCCAAACATTTCAAAATA
>KN818297.1:93284-110461 GCA_000827485.1 Amanita muscaria Koide BX008 | reverse complement strand
CACGTGCATTACAATCAGTTTTGGAAAGTTCCTGACATTTGAAAATTTTGTCTGTACACGCCCTGACGCCCAGTATTCACGCCGTCTACTGCGTCTTTTCAAGTTGCTATCAGTCCCAGAAGACGAGGAACTCGAAGTCCAAGCTCGCCGCCGTGTGCACACCGAAACGATCGGCCAGAAACATTTCAAGAGGATGTCTTGTTGTACACAGTCTCGCTGCAACAATGCTACGACATTCGCTACATCACCACAAGTTCCACAACACAAGCATTCTGCATACAACATCCATCTGTTCTCAGAATAACACAAGAAGCTATACCATCTTCCTTCGCAAAGCGGCTACCCTTACCCTTAAACCGGGAACCCGAACGCGCCATCAGGGCCTTACTAGCATTCGATCGAATGCTGCTATCTGCCGCCATAAAAGTGTCCTATCACTTCCTGCCTCTTGACTCCTTGAAGGGGAGTGTTGAAACGTGCAATGCCGCCAAGAGGCCGCCATCTCGGCCTTCGCATTATACCCCCCATCGCGCGTCGCTCCTTCAGCCGCTGCCATTATTCTGCATACATACATCGTTATTTGCTCCGTCTCGTACACATTTGTTTAGTGCCTGTCTCTTTCCAATATATATTAGAGTAGTTTTATAGTTTACGAACTTCAGCTATTACCGTACGCACTTCCCAACAGGCCTTCCCATATCAAAAATTTCGGTGTTTGATTATCCCCGAGGACTAGAGGACTGTACACGTGTGGTGACAATTGAACCTCCAGGTGCACGTCAACCTCTACCACTATCATGCTTTCCCCAACCCCTTGGGATTCCCAGCAGCCACTACACATTTCGCAACTAACCAACAACCAAAAGAATAAGGGCATCGTTGGAAACGGCTCTTCGAACATTGTCAACTTTGGCAACAACAACCGGTTCAGCATCCCTCAGGCTGAAGAAGACCAACTGGATAGCTTATTGAATGGTTATATCTCGAAAGACGCTCTTTACGACTCTTTTGATTCATCCCCCGAATTCCATCCTGACACTCGGAAAACCGTCCGCAACGAGATTGTAGAGTGGTTCGACGAGAGTGGATCAAAGAAGTCGCCTTTGCTCTGGCTCAATGGACCAGTAGGGGTTGGTAAATCAGCGATAGCCAGAATCATAGCTGCGTCCCATGACAAACTTGTCGTCGCCACATTCTTTTTCTCCGCCAGCTCTGATCGTAGTGCAAGCACGCTTCTCCCTACTCTAGCCTGGCAGTTGGGTCGGGCGATTCCAGAAACAAGGAAGCATATCATCGCTGCTTTGAAGAATAGTGGTTCGCTTCAGACGACTCAGATCGAGAAGCAATTCGATCTCCTTATCATTGAGCCATTGAAGAGCATCGCGACGTTTGGATCTCGTCCAGTCATTGTCATTGACGGGGTTGATGAATGCATCGACGAAAGCCTGCTAGTACGATTCCTTCGAGTGTTGGTACGCGCAGGCGAGGATGGCAGGATGGCAGTTCGTTTCATCATCTGCAGTCGGCCGGAGCCCCGGATTCGTGCGATACTGGGAAATGCGCATCATGTTAATCCCACCGCAAACAGGCAAGAACTACAATCACATAGCCTGCTACACAGAGTCAAACATCTCGTACTCCCAACATTCCAAGTATACCACTCAAGATGTCACGATCAAATGCAACGGAGCGGCTTCACAAAGTTCCCACAGGACGTCTGGGAGCTGTACCGACCAATACGGCATGGTGTAGACAAAGACATCTCTTCTTCCTTCGATACCTGCGACGACTTCGCTGACACACTCAACGAGATCTGCCACCATCCGGTAACTTCAACGATCCAAATCGGCTTTTCTGAAGAATGTAAAGAGGATATTGCGAGATACCTTGAGGACAAATTCAACGCCATTCATCATCCAGGAGGCGACACAAGCCCATGGTTCCAGCGACGCGATGTTTTATATCTTGTCAAAGCATCATGCGGCCAATTCCTTTACGCATCGACCATTGTCAGACTCATCCATGAGTCTCACTTCGATCCAAGGGACGTTTTCGAGATGGCGCGTCGTGGATCCCTACCAACCCCAGATCTGAACGAACTATACAGGGCGATCCTCAAACGGGCACAAGATACTATACGAAAGCATGCGGAAGAAGGCGGCCCCGATTATCAAACGGAATGGCGAATCGTGACGGATACGCTAGCATTACTCGTTTTTTTGGCGGGAAACGTTCACTTCTTTACCGTGCCAAAAAGTTTTCCGGTCATCGAAGGTCTCTTGGGCCTCGAGAATGGTAAATTAACGAGCAGATTATGCAAGTTGCACTCAGTCCTCAGAATAGTTCCTGGTGACTCCATCCAAGTACACCACCGGTCGTTTCTCGAATTTCTCCAAAGCCAGAAACGCTCCGGAGAATATTACATATCCTATTCAACTGCATTGCGACGGATTTTGATTCTCATGGGTCGAACGGGGGTCAGATATAATATCTTCCAGTAAGTCAAGTTGAATACTAACAACCGACTAGATGTACTAACCTCTGCAGGGAGAATGACAGTGGGAGGCTTCATATTCAAGATATGGCCGTTGCATGTCATCGTAATTTTTTTGAACGGTCTAGATTTCCAAACGTTCTAGATCTATTGCATTACTTCATTCACCTCTTGATGAGGAAGTATCTTTTACTCCTTTTTCATAACTACATGCCATTTGCTCTGCCTGAAGTTCCCCCAGTATGTCGAATAATCTTGCGATTTTTCCTTGGTTCTTTCGTAACATTTATCCTTTCACTGACAATCTACACATTCTTCTTTAATCGCTCCATCATTGTCCCGTTGTTTCATCCATTCCTTCATCCCTTCTTTGTTGCCACGGGCGGATTCTTGGTTCCTTCACGGCTGCTTTTTATTCTTCTTGTTTCCGTCGTTCTTATTTCATTTGTAGAATGACTAGCTCTCCAAAGTAATATATCTGACTTTATTGATAGAATTTGGTCAACGACTAAATGTGGAAACCAGAAGCAGACCTCCTTGATGACTGGATCCAGAGGCAGTATGTTGCGCTACTCCGGCCGGGATTCTCCTTCTGGCAACTGTTCAATAACCATTACATATCCACTTGGATCCGAAGGATTTCTCCTTTGTAGCATTATTTACGGTACTCAAATCTTGGTGTCTGGAAATACCGATTTCGAAGGCCATTTATGCCACCAATCCTGTACGGGACTGTATCTTGCTTACTGTCTTCATGCTGTACTATAGTACCGTCCTGTGGCGAGGTTACAGCTGAGCGTTGACCCAAGTGGCTGCCAACTGGTCCCTGTCAAGAGGCTTAGTACGATAAACAAACGGAGGGTGCGATAACCCAAAGTAAATCTAGTGGAAAATCAACATTCGGGGCTTTGTTTAGCGCCGCCTGGTCCAGGACCATGGCTGCCCTTGCTAGAACAGCCAGTGGTGGCCGTCACGATTTCAGAGGCTGAGAAGTCTAAGTGCCAGCAGCAGCCAAAGAGATGGGCCGGTGAAGTTCGCGGCTGAACAGTGAAAAAAGCTCAGGCTACTAGACATATATGATGTGTCATGAGCTAGTGCTTTGTTCCGAGATGGCGAGTAGTAGTAGTAGTAGTAGTAGTACGAATATACTTACTCGAACATCTAGCGCCACTAGAGCGTGAATATTATAGGTGGATGAGGCAATGCAAAAGATCTAGAACTAAAACCTGTTGTAGTTGAATAGGAAAAGTAATACGTTCCGGAGAATTTCCGGCTTTGGAGAAATTCGAGAAACGGTTGGTACCTGAACGGATTCCCCTGTAAGTAAATAATAAATATGCTAAGGATCGAACGCATCGTGGCTAATTTCTTTTTGAAGCTGTCACTGGCACATACCTTCATCGTCGAACCAAGGAGACGCTCCTAAAGGATGTCGAAGACAAAGAGATGCTCACTGGCAACCTCTGTAGTACAGCGTCTACGTTGAAGTTCGAGTTCTTTGCTTTGGCGTTGGCTGTCCTCCGTTGAACTCGCTCGATCAAACTGTCAAAATCATCCACGGTCCAAAGTGGGTAATTGCACGCTACCTCACTGTTTACGAACAAAATGAAAGCAGCGTGGGCTCGTCAGGGAGATCAGGTTCTCTATACATTACACATTTACGGCTAGGAATACTATAAACCAATAGATGAACCCAACAAGAAAGTGGAAAAGCAGCCGTGAGGGCACGAGGAATCCACTCGATAAATAAAAAAAGGGATGAAAGAACGGGTGAAAAAGAGGAATAATGATGGAGCGATTAAGAAAGAATGTGTAAATTGTCAGTGAAAGAATGAATGTTCCAAAAAAAAGAAGAAACAGCAGCGCGGCGAATAGACATGCCGAAGGAAGCAGAGTATGTGATATCCCATGAAAAGGAAAGACCTTTTGCGTCCAAAGTATGACGAATGCCGAAAAATACGCAGACCCGATTATCAGGGTGTGGATGGCGTGATACACAAGAGATTGAGTGAGAGATTGCCACAAACCACAATCAAGGACCATGTCTTCGATATACTTCTTCCTACTGTCATCGTCCCTGGATAGGTCAGTGCATCATGTCGGTTGTTAATATTCAATTTGACTTACTGGAAGATATTGTTTCTGAGCCTGGCTCTACCCATGAGAATCAAAATCCGTCGCAATGCAGTAGAAGATGGAATGTGATACCCTCCGGAGCGTTCCCGGCTTTGGAGAAATTCAAGAAACGACCGGTGGTGCATACGGACGGATTCCCCAGGAACAATGCTGATAACTGAATGCATCTTGCCTAATTTCGGAGTCAATTTGCCCCTATCGAGGCCCAACAAACATTCGATGATCGGATAATTTTTTGGTACAGTGAAAAAATGAACATTTGTCGCCAAAAAAACTAGGGTTTTTAGCGAATCCTTCACGCATCGCCATTCCGTTTCATAATTGGGCCCGCCATCTTGCGCTTGGTTCCGTATACTATCCTGCGCCCGTTTGAGGATAGCTTTGTATAGTTTATTCAGATCTGGAGTTGGTAGCGAACCACGACGCGCCATCTCCAAAACGTCCCTGGGATCGATGTGGGGTTCATCGAGGAGCCTGGCAATGGTCGATGCATAAAGGAATTGTCCACATGATGCCTCGACAAGATCTGAAATGTCGCATGGCTGGAACCATGGACTTGTGCCTTCTCCGAGTCGAGGAATTGCATTGAATTTATCTGTAAGGTATTTCGCGATATCCTGTTTGCATTCTTCAGAGAAGCCGAGTTGGATAGTTGAAATGACCGCGTGAGGGTAGATTCTGTCAAGTGTATCGGCGAGTTCGGAGGAAGTATCTGAGGAAGAAGGGGCATGTGTGTCGAAACCAAGGCGTATTGGTTGGTACAGCTCCCGGACGTCCTGCAGGAAAGTTGTGGCACATTGACTCCGTTGGGTGTGAGGATGAGATTCAGATCTTGAGTCGCACAGGTTATATGCGAGATATAGGACTTTGTCTAGCAGGCTGGGCAACTTTGGTTCCTGCCCGGCGGCCCCGTCTGCGGTTGGCTTAAAATTATGCGCACTTCCCAGTACCGTACGAATCCGGGGCTCCGGCCGACTGCAGATCATGAAACGAACCGGCATATCTCCATCCTCTCCTGCGCGTACCAACGCTCGAAGGAACCGTACTAGCATGCTTTCGTCGATACATTCATCAACCCCATCAATGACCATGACTGGACGATATCTCAACGTCGTGATGCTCTTCAATGGCTGGAGGATCAGGAGATCGAATTGCTCCTCAATCTGGCTCGTCTGAAGCGAACAACTGTTTTTCAAAGAAGCGATGATGTGCTCCCTTGTATCAGGTATTCTTCGAGCCAACTGCCAGGCTAGAGTAGGGAAAAGGGTGGTTGCACTACGATCTGAACTGGTGGAGAAGAAAAACGTAGCGACAACTTGGTCTTGCAAGACAGATATCGTTTTGGCTATCGCTGATTTCCCAACCCCGACTGGCCCATTTAGCCAAAGCAAAGGCGAATTATCGGATCCACTCTCGTCGATCCATTGTCCGATCTCGTTGCAGACGGTTGTACGAGTGTTGGGATAGCATTCGGGGGGTGAATAGAAAGAATTGTGAAGAGCGTCTTTCGAAAGGTAACGACTTAGTAATCTGTCCGCTTCTTCTTCCGAGTCGTTGATATCGATAATGAGGTCGCCAGAGTTGACCATGACGACGTTATTAGAGCCGTCTCCAATAAGACCATTGTTCCCTTCATTGTTGATTTGTATGCTCTGTAGTGGGTGCGAGGAAGAGGCGCCAGAGGTAGAGGGCGGCATGGTTGTGGTGATGGTTGAACGTTGAGGTCGTTGAGGCCTTGAAAATTGAGGCTATGCACCAACCAGCGGATTGGATGCAATCAGTGGCATGACCCACACTGCCAGGTTGCAACCATCAGAATTACCTGCCAAGGTTGCACCCTTCTGGAGGTTGCAACTGGATGCCACCATCCGATCATGATTTTGTAGATGCGGGTGCAGTGGTGCAGTGCCATTGGTTGATCCAATCATCATTATCTCTCCCTGTCCGCCCAACACGGCGGCAATCTTTACTTGCTGGAATTCCAACCTGAATCACCCTCGTCACTCTAGGATAATCCACACCCCTGGCACAGATACCCGACAACACCTGAACGGCAGCGCTCCTGTCCGTTCGGGAATCTGCACTCGGCTTTCCACGGTCTTTTTGGAACATTTCATATATTATTCCAACTGATAACGTACTTAGTCGTCTTGATCTCCCCAAACATGCTAGAGAAAAGCTGTGTCCTTTTCGGTGTAGGGATTGTCACGGTTGTTCAACACATTCAACTTTTGACCAACCAGGCTGGTCATGTGCTCGGAGTCGGATGTCTTCCCGGAGCCGCGGGACGCCGGGAAACGGCAATGATATGTCCTGTCCCAATCACGCCTAAAACGCTTTCTTCTCCATTCCAGCGCAATTGGCGAACCCACAAAGTCCTACGCAGTAAACGCAAACTCTGCTGCCAGAGTGCGGTGCCAAGGTACATAGGACTCGTGTGGGTGGAACCAACAAAGCTGCCCTATGTGTTCTTAGGAGATGTTTGCCTCATGAACTTGGAGATACCGTGACAGATGATGAAGATGTCAGCGAGACTGAGGAAGAGGAGAATTGCTCTTCCTCTGCTTCTTCTTTGTCCAGTTTTGGAGAAGACGAGTAGGAAGATGATATCGAGGTGGATCATCCCAACGTCGTGATTTCGAGTGAAGATGCTATGGATGTCGTCGACCCCAATTCTCGCGTTTCTCAAGTTCCGCAACCTATTTCCATCGAAAAATAAGATTACGGACAGGCATCTAACGACAAGGCACCTCCCCCCGCGTATCTCCGAGTCATTCCCTATCTATTTCTATATCTTCTGCCTCTGCCTCTGGCGTGTCTATGGCCACCGGCTGCGGTGCGAGTGATGGGAGTACCAGTGCTTCCTCAACTTCGTCCTCGTCCACGTCGTACTTTGATTCTACTTCGACTACGTCTATAGTGACAACAGAATCCACTTGCAACAAGAACGGATTGAGGAATGGGTGAAACAACGGAACAATGATGGAGCGATTAAAGAAGAATGTATAAGTTGTCAGTGAAATGATAAATGTTTCCCCAAAAAGAAAAACAAGGAAGAATCGCAAAATTTAACTGACATATCGGAAGGACAGACTGAGCAAGTGGCACGAGTGTACGAAAAAGGAGTACAAGAGGTCAGTAGGTGGATGAGGCAATGCAAAAGATGTAGAACTAAGCTCAACCTGTCGCAATCATTGCAGTTGAATAGGAAATGCAATACTTTCCGGGGAGTTTCCGGTTTTGGAGAAATTCGAGAAACGACCGGGCCCGGTGATGGTGTACCTGAACGGATTCCTCTGGAAGTATGCTAAGGATTGAACGCATCGTCACTAGCGCCGCCAATACCTTCATCGTCGAACCAGGGAGACGCTCCTAAAGGATGTCGAAGACAAGAGACGCTCAACCTCTACAACCTCTGCGTTGAACTTCAAATTCACTTTGCTTTCGTTGGTTGTCCTCCGTCGATGGCGTTAACCAGTTGAACCGCAGGTATTCTATTTCAATATGGCGACCAAGCTTGATCAAACTGTCGAAAGCAATCAAAGCATCTGTGGTCCAAAGTCGGTACTTGCACGCTACCTCAAGGCCTCACTGTCTACGAACAAAACAAAACAGCGTAGGCTCATCAGGGAGATCAGGTTTTCGTTCGCATCACTGGCAATACATTACACAGCTACAGTTTATTGTAAAGAAAACACGATGGACGTACAAAGAAAGAGGAAAAGCAGCCGGGAGGGAACCAAGAACCTATCAAAAAAGGTATTAAGGAACGGGTGAAAAAAAGGAACAATGATGGAGCGATCAAGGAAGAATGAGTAAATTGTCAGTGAAAGAATGAACGTTCCACATAAAACAAGGAATAACAACAGACATTCCGAAAGAACGGACAGAGTAAGTGTCCTCCCAAGAAAGACTTTCCCCATGAGCCGGAGTATGAGGCGTACTGAGAAAGACGCAGACATGCGCATCAGGATTTGGAAGTCGCGTTGCACGGGAGATCGATTACGACATGCAATGATCATGTCTTCAATATAAAGCCTCCTACTGTCATTGTCCCTGGATAGGTCAGTACATCATGTCGGTTGTTTATATTCAATTTGACTTACAGGAAGATATTGTTTCTGAGCCCGGCTCGACCCATGAGAATCAAAATCCGTCGCAATGCAGTAGAAGATGGAATGTGATACCCTCCGGAGCGCTCCCGGCTTTGGAGAAATTCCAGAAACGACCGGTGGTGCATACGGACGGATTCCCCAGGAACTATGCTGAGGACTGAATGCATCTTGCCTAATTTCGAAGTCAATTTACCCGTCTCGAGGCCCAACAAATATTCGATGACCGGAAAATTTTTTGATACCGTAAAAAAATGAACATTTCCTGCCAAAAAAAACCAGGATTTTGAGCGAATCCATTACGTATTGCCATTCCGTTTCATAATTGGACCCGCCATCTTGCGCTTGATTTCGTATAGTATCTTCTGCCCGTTTGAGGATAGCCTTGTATAGTTTGTTCAGATCTGGAGTTGGTAGCAAACCACGACGCGCCATCTCCAAAATGTCCCCGGGATCTATGTGGGGCTCATCGAGGAGCCTGGAGATGGTCGATGCATAAAGGAATTGGCCACATGATGCTTCGACAAGATCTGAAATGTCGCATGGCTGGAACCATGCGTTTGTACCGTCTCCGGCGGGTCGAGGAATTGCATTGAATTTATATGTAAGGTAATTCGCGATATCATGTTTACATTCTTCAGAGAAGCCGATTTGAATAGTTGAAATGACCGGGTGAGGGCAAATTCTATCAAGCGCGTCGGCGAGTTCGGAGGAAGTATCAGAGGAAGAAGGGGCATGTTTGTCGATACCAACGCGTATTGGTCGGAACGGCTCCCACAGGACCTTTGCGAAACTTTGGCCCCGTTGCGTGTGACGGTAAGAGACTAGTCGGCCGGATGTTACGAGATACATGACTCTGTCTAGCAAACTAGACAACTGTAGTTCTTGCCCGTCTGCGGTTGGATTAAAATTATGCGCTATTCCAAGTATCGTACGAATCCGGGGCTCCGGCCGACTGCAGATCATGAAACGAACCGGCAAACGGCCACCCTCGCCTGCGCGTACCAACACTCGAAGGAACCGTACTAGCATGGTTTCGTCGATACATTCATCAACCCCATCAATGACCATGACTGGACGATATCTCAACGTCGTAGTTCTCTTCAATGGCTGGAGGATCAGGAGATCGAATTGCTCCTCAATCTGGCTTGTCTGGAGCGAAGTGCTGTTCTTCAAAGAAGCTATGATATGCTCTCTTGTATCAGGCATTTTTCGAGCCAGCTGCCAGGCTAGAGTAGGGAAAAGCGTGGTTGCACTACGATCAGAACTGGTGGAGAAGAAGAACGTTGCAACGACTTGGTCGTGGAAGCCGGATATTGTTTTGGCTATCGCCGATTTCCCAACCCCAGCTGGCCCATTTAGCCAGAGCAACGGTGACTTCTCGGATCCACTCTCATCCATCCACTCTCCTATCTCGTTGCGGACGGTTGTACGAGTGTTGGGATGGCATTCGGGGGGCGAATTGAAAGAATTGCGAAGAGCGTCTTTCGAGACCCAACGACCTAGTAATCGATCCAGTTCGTCTTCCATCTGCATGGTGACGTTGCCGCAGGCAATACAGTCATCTCGATGTATAAATTACCTATTGTATTAACACGAACCTTCATCCATAAATCTTGATGTATCAGGTTGTGGGAAAGTTCACGTGAACTGCTGTTGGAAACGGCCTGTGGGAATGCTCACGTGAAAATTTCTCCCGCTCTCCATTGCATTTTTGGCGGTGCGCCTTTCCCTTCCAAAGAGAAGAATCGGTTTTAGGGTTTCGGATCACTTCCAAAACAGTATGGGTGCACCAAGATCAGATCGGACATGGTTTACTTCTCTAGGATAAATATAACATGCTTCCTGGCAAGTATATTAGACAGATTTCTGATTATGTAGTATCTGATATACTAATTATACCATATGGGGACATTTATGTCATTAGTGTGAAAATTTTCCGGTGCAGCACTGATATGGACCGTGGGAGACTTATTGAGACTGATGACGCCAGCGATCGAGACGGTCTGTGAGCTGCAAGCGAGATGAGACACGACATTGATATTGAGTGCCGTGCGGCCAAAGTAAGGTTTGAGTCTGGTTTCCGGTGTTTTCCTGAACCTTTCTCACGGTTGGGTTGTTGTGCCTGACCCCGATCAAGGCCAAGGTCAGACACCGAAGTCAAAGTGTGGGACATTAGTTCCGAATTCGGAATTGGATCAATTTGAAATAACATTCAAACATGGCGTATAATAGCGCTCGGCTTCCGATATATAATGAGTCACGTCTAAACACACTTGCATTGTTTACAGAAAAAGGGGGGAGTACAGTATGTAGTCTACATATACCTAATTCCCTACGCTCTTGCGTCGCTTTGCATTTTTGTTAGATCTAAACACAGCGTGAGTTTTTTTCAGATAAACTTATTTAAGGTTTGAACATACGGTAAGTCAGATTTACGCTTTGTGGCACTTTTTGGGGCAGTTCCAGCAAATTCTTTAAGCATCCCATGAATTTCCTTCAATACTACATCCCACTGAGCTGCGTCTTGATTGAGGTTTAATTGCCACCACCGAAGACCGAACAACAAGGTGACGATGCCGTTAGGACCACCGTTACGCAGATGATGAAGAGCACCACTGCTCTGGGTCTTGTTTGTAGGGGTTTTCATGTTAGTCCACCAAGTTTTCATGGATTCTGCGTATGCTGAGACATCTGAGATGGGTGGTGGGCTTGTAAAATTACGCGTCATGAGCCATTTCGAAAGCTCGGTAGGGCGGTATTTGATTGCGGGAAGGCGGCCCTATTGTAATTACACTTAATTAGACAGGAATTATAAATCAGAGCAATATTTGACTACATACCGATGAAATATTCACGAGCGGCAAATCCTTCTCAAACTGTAGCCATGCTTCGACAGTTTCTGACCAGATAGTATCACAGTTGTCATATAAAAGGCAGCTGTAGCTGCCTTGCAGCCATTCTGAATGTTTGTCACCCAATGTAACAGGCACTTTTGGTGCAGCAGCTCGACGTGTTCGTTGACTTCGGGATGTAGTATTTGTATCTGTTTGCACATTATCGGCGCCTTCGGATTGGCCCAGATTGTCGTTTGCACATGGCACATCCGGCATCAGTGGCCGCTCAGGGAAAGGCGGTGGTGAGTTCTCATCTTCGCAAGGCCCAGAAATGGGGGTATTTTGATTGGGAAAGGCCGCCCCAATCACAATTGTTGATGATCGTAGTGAAGGATCAAGCCAATCATGGTTGGCCTCTCCTGTTGCGGTCTCGTCATCACGGTCATCTCCCCTTCTGCTCTCATCATCGCCTCCCCTTGTACTCTCGTCATCACCTCCTGTTGCGCTCTCCTTGTTCCCTCTTGTGCTCGTGTGCGTCCCCTCATGTTCTGTCTCTCTTGATACTTGAACCTGATTGACATTATGTAGCGCCGGCTGCGGTTCATTTGCAGAGCCAATTTCCATGCCACTCTCTAGACTTGTGTATACCTCAGATCCGGTAGCACCAGGGAAGGTAATTGTAGGTTCATCAGAAAGAGCGGGAGTGCTATTTCCATCTCCAGCAATGAGGCGACGGGCTTCTCTGATGGCTGGAGCTACAAGAATTTCAGTAAATAATGTATAAAGCTGGCACGCTTTGACATACAGTAAGTTTGTTTTAAAAAGCTCAAAAATGGCTTAATGTAGTCGTTTTCAAATGCAGGGTGACACTTCGCGAATGTATGGCCAGCCATATTTTGGCCTTCGTTGAAGCTAAGGGTACGGATTTTCCCCGATACTGGATCAGGGCCACCTGCCAGGACCAGGAACGACCACCCAGTCCGCTTGTGAAGATCCAACAGTAGTGCATCAATAGCCGGGGTGAGATTCTTGATTTCTCTGAACAAAAATTAGATGCTAGCACCGACAAAACAAGGAGCAACGTGCCTGTCGTACGAAGCAGGGGTAGGATCGCCTACACTCTTAGTAGCCGCTTTTTTCTCTTCTAACCGTTGTTGCTTTAATTTTTCGCTCTTTTCTTTATAGTGCATTTGTACTTCTGGAGGTTCTGCACGGAACTTCTCTGCTGTTTGACGTAGTACAACTTGCAGCGTTTTGTTCTTTGGTATGCTGTTCTCTTGTATCTCTGACATTACATCTGATTTAATAGCTCCGGTATATTTTTCAGCCGAGTACAACTGAACGGCCGAAAGCGTGCGTTTCTGTTTCACGTTCAAAATAATTGGTGCCAGCTGCATGCCGCGATTGCGGTTGTTCTCGCGGTGATTATAGAACCAGTTCTGTAGTTGCTGGCATCAAGACAGGGTGAGGTGGAATTTTCTAAGTAATTGACATTCTCACCTTGTTCCGGACCTGGATGCTTGCGACAAGATCTGACCTGGCAGGTTGACCTTCCTCCATTCCCGGCTCAGGCCATTCCTGATACCATATTTTTTGAACTTTGGGCCAGAATGCCACAAGTTTTCCGGCTTTTTGTGCAGCGAAAAAATCGTCAAGCTGACCTCTCAGGAATTTCAGCTGATCTTCCGTGGCCCAGCTACGCGGTGCCATCTGGGTGTGTGATTAGTTGCCGTTATTCATCATTATTTTGTGAACTTGCCGGCGTTTTTTTAGGGATGCCAAAACCTGTGAAAACCAATCACAACAAGGAAGGCATTTGCCGGTCGGGTAAACATAACTATATATAGCAGGAGGTTGAATTTTTCACCCGTTCAAACACCATCATGTTGAATAGCCGAACATCTGATGCGCGTGTCATTGCCCTCCTTGAACGAATCTTGGATGCAATTGAGACACTTAATATCTCCATCCAGGAGTCGACAAGTATGTCATCCATCATTCCCTGGGCACAAACTGATTTAGACAATATAAGAACCCGCAAGGAGTTTTCAGTCCCCATCGCCGACTGTAAGCTCTTTTGTCCCGCCTGGGCCTCCTCCCTCGCAAGCGTCCTCTGCATATTCGACTGGAGTTGTTTCTGCTCCTTCCAGCTCCTACTCTAGCGTTTCATTGGCCGGAGCTTTACAATCGATTGCTCTACAAGACAGCAAGCGTTATAAACGCAATATACCTTGCTCACACCGTTGGTACTGTGTTGTTCGTGGGCGACGAGTTGGGCCTATTCAGGGATGGTAAGACACTCTGCTTGTGATAGTTGCAAGTCATTAACACCGTCCAAAAAAATAGGGAGAATGTTGAAGAAGTGACTGACGGATTAACTGAAGCAAAATTTCAACGTTGTGAGTCGGAGGTTGAAGCACTCGAAGTTTATCAACGTGCTCTTGCAAAACCTGGAAACGTTCGCGTCCTTAACTAGTTGTATATCACTTGTCTACCAGAATATATGAGGCAAAAAAAGCCGCCGTTTATTTCATTTGATACGCTAAGTGTTCACCAAGGAATGTACTACGAAGTTCCGAAATGTCAAGCAATAGGTGGCCCAGGATGTCTTCTAGCCAGACTATTAACTCCCGTACTACCTGAGTAATATCTGTAGCTTGATGATATTGTGTGCATATGCCATGTTTTTCGTATATCTCTTTTTCAGCACGTTGTATCTGTTGTAGTAGTCCTGTTACTTGATGAAGAGCATTCTTTAACGGCCCATCGGTCTTTTCTGATATGATAGTTTGAACCAAGGAATTCGCGAAGGTTTGTGGCACGCCTTGCGTCAACATGTGGTATTTGGTTTTTACCTGCAGAGCGCATTTGAACCAATATTGCAGATGATGCCTAGGCCAATTATGACTCAATTGAAGCGCTGCAGGATGAGAAATTACATACTTTCGACGGTGACCGACCAGTGTCAGCGCTGTAGTTGTATTTGCCGGCGCTGGTTGGATTTCCGTTGCTGCTGGGACGGAAATGATTTTTGAACTGAGCATTGAACATGAGAGAAATGTATGATAATAGATATAGAACTTACTTCTGCATGTCTTCCTTGTACTTAGCTTGGCGGCGTGCTTGAATCGCTGCTTTATTCCTACATAGTTCCACGGAGTCGGTAGTCGATAACGTCAACTGGAGGAGATAATGACACTTACCGCTCATAATACCGTTTGCTTTTGGCCCTGCTTGCTGCCTTCTTGTCTTCGGGTGTGGTGTAGAGCGAGGGACGACCCATGAGCAGTGAGAATTAAGAACGAACTTGACTGCATTTCATGGCATTCGTCTGACTTTTACTTAAATCAACTATTTCCTGCCTATGTCGTGTATTACAAACACTTCACTTCTGTCCTTTAGTTAATAAATACCCACTAGATATGATTCCTATAAATCAACAACACACAGAAAGGGCGTCATGAACAATCCCAATTCACCTCCCATTGACCAGCAATATTCCGATCGGACCGGCAACCTCAATAACCGAACGGGGTTCGCAGAAAGTTAGATAATTGGGGCCGCAGAAAGTTAATCATTTGGGTTCACAGAAAGTTAATGGAGGTGGGAGAAGCACCGTTTGTATTTTCAAGCTCATGAGTCTCAGTACTACGCCAACAGATGATTGCAAGTCTGACGAACTTGAAGAGAAAAGGAGGATAGCACGCCGGCAAGTTCGTATGTTGAAATCTGTTGGCCGCATTTATCTTGCGGCATATCTGTCTGGCAATCAAAATCCATTTTTGGAATGCCTCCATGATGCATGGTTCACATTTTTTCCTCCTGCCAATCAACAAAGGCCATATTTTTACAACCCTAACTCGATTCGCTCCGATGAAGAACGAGAAGAAGTGCAGGTACTGTATACCTTTTTCATGTATGCTCAAACTTAGTGCTCATGCCTGCTGTGTAGCGCGTGTGCAAACAACTCAACCGCGATATTGAGTGGGTTCGTTACTCGCTCATGCGAACTCCTGCGGATGTGATAAAAAAATATGTTGTTGACGATTATCTATGTGCAATCGTCGTCACATTTATAGCTGTTAAATGTGGGGAAGGTATGGACGCTCTGAATAATATCTCTGCTTATCGTCCAAGGTTTGCCTTCTATCTTTTTTCAATTTCCATTACTGATAATGGATTCAGACGCAAGGCAGCCCTTCTCAACCCCTTCACACCTTACAGAAACTGATCCCACGTGTGCCACCTTGTTCAGTCTTGACGTGTACAAGTTCCATATACGTAGTCCTAACGTTTATGATGCATCCTTGTACTTGTTTTAAAGAGGGACCAATCTATCTAGTTGTGTCTGTATGGAACCCAGAAAGCGTCGCCGACCAAAAGTTGAAGAGTACGTCTGTGAAAGCAGTGATGATGAGCGGCACAAGACGCCCACTCCCATTCTGTATCGCCATACCCATGTCGAATCCCACAATGGCCGTACAACAACTCAACAGTTGTTCTGCACTTTGCCTAGCTCACCCAACTCTTCGGCCATTGATGCGCAGCAGACAGATACTCACAATGCGGATGATTTTACATTCAATGATCTTCTATCAGCGGAAGAAGAAGAAATGGCGGATCACGTCCAAGGAAACAATAGCAACAAATCCCGGGTGAGAATGTTACCTTTTACATTTTGGCATAAACTCAAGATTTCAGACACGGCCGCTGCATCACTGGATACCAGAAATTGATGGATTTTTGCAGGAACTACTTCGACATGAAGGGCGAGGGTCAATGGTGTCGTGTCATGGATGCCAAATGGATTCTGCAACATATCGTTGCATGGATTGTTTACGGAATGACCTGTATTGTAAGGCGTGTATTGTTACAAGTCACAACACCGCACCATTCCACAAAATACAGGTACGCACTTCTGTGCATGTTTTCCCGGCTTCAACTAAACTTTGATGGCATTCAATAGGAGTGGACCGGTCACTGCTTCTCACGGACATCATTGCGAGCACTCGGCATGCAGATACAGCTAAATCATCCCTATGGCCAGCAATGTTACAATCCCATCAGGTCCTACAACGATGATTTCACAGTAATTGATTTGAACGGTATTCACACAGTTGCTGTGGACTACTGCAATTGCCATTTGACTCTGCCTCGTGCCGTCCAATTGCTTCGCTTCTGTTTGTACCCCGCCACAGTCATTGATCCAAAGACTGCCGCCACATTTCAGGTTCTCGAATTTTTCCAACTTACCACGCTTGTATCAAAGATTTCCGCTTTCGACTTCTACATGACTTTAAGCCGCAGGACGGATAACACGGGAACACAGGACATTCCCGTGAGTTCTAACTGACAACATTTACGTACAATTACTGATACAAATCTAGTCCCGCTATCCCTCCTTCCTACTGATGGTTCGACAATGGCGACATCTCAAACTGCTGAAACGTATGGGTCGGGGCCATCATACAGCAGGCAGAAGTGTGACAAAGGAAGGAGAATGCGCCGTTCTCTGCCCAGCTTGCCCTCAGCCAGGCCGGAATTTACCTTCAGATTGGATGAAAGAATCGGGGAAGCGACAGTAAGTTATAATTTAAT
>KN818297.1:30100-76207 GCA_000827485.1 Amanita muscaria Koide BX008 | reverse complement strand
AGCTCGGATGACGAGGAATCGAAGGGGCCTTTGCGCGGCTTTGCGGCTGGTTATGAGACCTTTCCGGACGTCCTGGCCACAAACATTGATGTCGATCACCTAGTGAAAGACCTTCAGCAATCGGGGACAGCAGTGAGTATTGTCGTCGTATCTACTATAGCGACCATTGACACACAAATTTGCATTAGATTCAGACATCTGATGACGCTGGGCGTTATTTATGTGATTTTATATATTATTGCTCCCTTGCGGAGTCTAGACGCAGCCTCTATCACAATCCACCAGATAACAAGAATGATACCACGCAAGTTCTATTCCTGCATTGCTGTCCAGTAGGACAGCCATTCAGCACGGAGGAGGTGACGGAAGGGATTAAGAGAATTGTAGTTTGGGTGTGCAACGAGCTTCAGGCGCGCGATGCTAAGAGCCCGAGTGCAGCGACCTCTCATGAAATTTGAAATATGGGATATCACATTTAGTTGTATTGTTCACCGGATAATACGAGTTAGCTACAAATAACGACCATCATTGATTCCACCATAGACTGATATCATTTTAGTCTCTAGTCATGGCTTTTGGGATGGACGCCAGTGGTAGATGGGTTCGATCGCCATTTGCCCACTGCATCCAGAATAACTTCCTCAGACTTGTTTGATCGGGGAGTTATGGAACACCTGAACGGTAAAGGACAGCTTTGGTGATGATCAGCACCAGGTCGATATATCGATCGCAGGCTCACACAATAATGGATCTGTGAAGGCATCAGCGTCAATGTATACCTGATTTCCATTCGCGTCCTTGGCTTTGCAAATGTCGAATGTTGCTAGCGTGCAAACCAACATAGTTGTCATGAACCGATGAAAGATCAGTAAATTAGTTTTTAGACGGTCATCCGTACAAGTGCTCATCTGGTTTGATTGATCTACTCGAGTAAATGTCTGATTTCTTTTCCAAAAGTTCAGTAGCGTCCTCGATCATGTTAAGGATGACACAATCTGCGTCGAATGTGGATATACGCAAAATATCGCCTAAAAGGTCATAATAACCTTGCAACGCTTATGGAGGGAACAACGCACTATTAAACTGAAATCAAAAAGTTGCCCATTATCGGTTTGGGAGCTGGTCCCGGTTGATAAGGAACCGGTGACTTCTTCGGACGTTGAAAGAGAACCGATATGAAGAAGGATATGGCAAAGAGCACGAAACACACAAGCCCTGCAGTATCTGTAAGATCATGGATACCGGGGTATACAGAAAAGGGAGATCTGCGAGTTTTATGATTTATACTTATCTGTCTTGGTCGTGTGAGTCATATCACGGAAGTTCAAACCAACTCCGTTGCTCTGATGTATCATCTGATAGTTAACTATACCCCTCAAGAGTCAAGGCCTCACCTTTGATATACCAGAGTAACCGTCCATCGTCCCCCTTCCCCCACAAGTTCAAAGTTTAATGATTCAGAGTCCTTCCTTCTATGCGCCAAAAGTCACTTCGGAAGCTTTTATTATAGATTGAAAGTGCTGAGCGTCCCAACACTCGTATGCCTGTGTTGACGGAAACTTGGTCAGGCCCATGAATGTCAGGCTGTGTCATTTGGCGGCCACTCACCGTGAAATGCTTATTGTTGAACAATGCCGAGTCCGTTAGTTGCTGTTCTGAACATATACATGAGTGTACTGCGCTGTTCAAAATAAGTAGGACCCACTGTATTAAGGATAATTCGGGAGAATCAGGTGGTGCGACTTGACAGCTCTTGGCGGCTGCAAGGCACAAGGGAGAAAGGTACATCCGAGATTGACAGCTACTTGATTTGTCATTATTTGGCGTCAGTTTTGGGACAACGACTCCCATCCATGTCAAACGCTGGGAAATGATCTTATTGAATAAAATTCAATTGCTCTTCTGATCTTCGTTTACCGTTCAAAAACACAAGCACACGACTCACGTTCGACAGTCCCTGTGGACCCATATATGCTTATCTCAGGGTGCCTCGCAATTTTTTTAATTTGTCCTTCCCAGCCAAACTCTCAGGCTTTCACTTCCTTACCTTGCCCCACGAGTATATATTTCCTTGACTGTGAATTCGACCTCGAGGAAATTTGACTCGACGTATGGACCACGATGCCATCTGCACCCGCACCCAAACCTTCGAGGCCATCACAACCGCCGCCAGCATTTTCATCACCCCCACGTTCTTCCCTCGTTTCTAAAGTTATCAACCGGCGGTGCTTCCCTATCTCCATTTCGGAGGATGGCAACAGTAGCGAGTCTTCTCGTAAGAAGCTCTCCATATTCCTCACCCTCTGCTCCGCGCTCCTTTTCGTCATCGCATCCCTCATCGCCGCCTTCTCCATTCTCGCCTTTACACGGATAGGCAACCCATTCGACGATGCGTACATAGTCGCCGTCCTCCTTTTGATCCTCGTATACTCCACCCTAGCACTCACGTCCCTCATTGGGGTTTATTACCTCTTCGCGAGCTCTTCAAACCCCACAATCGCTATTTTGACCGTCCTCTCAGCGGCGTTTGGTTCGCTTCTGATTATATCGTTTGGCGTCACCGCGTTTGGGCTATTCTTTCTGTTCGAACCTATCCCTTCGGAGGATGATGCATGGATTTGCCAGCCGCGCAATCTTGCAGAAGTACATGACCCGTTTCTAGCATTCATCTGCGAACGGTCGGCATTACTGAAAGGGCTGAGTATTGCACTCCTTATATGTTCATGGTTTTTGCAGTTCGGTACGTGTTCAATGTTGATTTCATTGCTGTTGCTAATGAATGGTGCACATCTGGCAGCTCTCACGTTCGGGTACAGGCAGTATTCACGAAAAATCAAAGCACATCTTGATTTAGAAAACTTACAATATAATGAGATAAAATGATCTAATAAAATCTTTGCACCAATTAACCAGCATTTGACACATACACAGTAGCACTACAAAAGAAACAGATATTAGATCTAGTAAAAGCTTTAGTGTTAGCAGACACACATAGCCAAAAGAACCAGACATTATTTGACATTACTCTGCCCAATGCTAACAAGCACAGACAGAAAGCAAGATCAAATAAAGATCCCCCGACGACACAAGCCAGTAGTGCAACGGCAAGGTCATCGCGCCTCCAGGTTGCAAGCAGAGCCTAGGGGACTGGGGCGGCAAAAATTAGATAACCAAAGAATGGAGGCAGTGCCTCCATAATAGTGGTTAAACTATTAAGAACAGATACTACACTTGATCTAAGCCAAAAGGCCAGAGTGGTAAAGAATCATAGCGGGTGGGGGCTTGTTTATATACCTCTCAAACCGCGCACGGACCATTCATTGGTCCCGTCACATCATTTATGATCGCGGAAGAAATCGGGATGTTTGCCGCGATCTGCCGCGATCGATCGATCACCCGATTAGGTAACGTGTAACGCTCCCATGTTTTGCATCGCTCTGACTCGGATGAAATACAACTCTATATACCTAATTTACAAAAGCAAAATGAGAAGCTTGCAGCGTTGATATAGCATATATCGATAACCCTCTCTATTCCGGCAAGTTCCAAACGAATGATTTACCAGTTTCTTCCCCATGGATAAGGCTCTCGCTACGCCAAATGAAACGGGACGTTAGATTAAATTGACCTGTTCAGGTGGCAGACATGAAGAAAAGACTTACCCTAAGAATTTCAGCGCACTGATGGCTGGAGGTCGCAGAGTTCCTTTCCCAACGCGGACTTTCATCGTTCGAACCGTAACAAACTCCCACTGTGCCTTTTCACCTTCCGGTGTCCCATCAGCCGTCCATGTCCTCAACGTGATGCTACCGTCCGATGCGCCTGTGGCTAATATGCCTAGATGCGAGTAGTCCCGCTCATGGAACGCCAATGACGTGATAGGCGCTGTCACAGTAGCATACACAGGCGGAGAAATCAAGTCCAGCGTCGTGATATGCCGTGCATTAATGGTATGCAGGCATAATTTCGAATCAGAACATGTGGCGATGTATCCCTGTCGTTGCAGCTCCAGTCAAAATAAAGCCGATGTGGATAAAATGGCGACATACCGTACTCTCGTTGATAGCCACCAACCTGACCGCGTTCGCATCTGAAGCTCCACCATGCCATATTGAACGAACGTAAACTCCTTTGTTCAAGTCCCATAATGCAGCACTCCCGTCTCTCGAACCGCTGACAACCAATGACCAAGTTCTACACGCAGTCACACAAGTCACTTCGTCCGTGTGAATGCGCATGACGTGTGTCAGGTGTACACGGGTATGCTGGTGTTGTTGACCCCGCACCACTTTCCACATCCTCACTGTGTAATCGCTACAACCTGTCACAAAATTGGTGGAGTCTGCGAACGCTGTGCAGGTACAAAAGGCATTTTCTATCACTTGTACCATCTAGGCACATTCATTACAACGAGGAGGCTCTAATCTTGATACTAACTTACTTTATTGTCCGCGAAGACGCGGAGCTCTGATGTGGCTTTTGACCATTCGATATGATCGTGTGAGTGTTGAGGGACGTAAAGCGTGTTGGGTGGACATGGTACCACTTTATCTGCGAAGGCATCCAAGACAAAGTCACGGACCGGTACATTCGCACCAAGATCTTAACAACGATGAGCCATCGGTGTAGTTTGAATTACAACCATGATCTCACCTTTGAAACACCGAGACGCCTGAGTGAGGAGGTGTGGATCCTCTTCAATCCCGTGTGAAGTCCCTATAGGCAACGTAGACAATCCATGACTAAATCTTTGAGGATGCGGAGTCGTGAACCATTTTCGCGGCGTCTGCCCAACTTGAGATAAAAGTTAACGTAAACAGGCAAGTTCAAAATAAGGTCTCACAGTTATGAATAATTCCAACGGTTGCTTCACGCTGCAGGTCATCCTGTATTGTATCAAGGTCTAGTGAATGACAACTATAGTTAGTGCGCATACATAGGCAAACGTCACTTTACCTATAGATCCTTCATAAGATAGCGGTTGGAAGACATTGAAGGACTCAGGATCCCGCTGCTTGTATCCCCAGATCAGGTCTATCCACTGTGGCAGATTCTCGCTGACATGAGGACTTTCTAGCGCCTGATCTAATTAGGACCGTCCTTACTCATTTCACAGGAACTCACTCGTCGGTTGAGAATCACGAACAGCAACGGATCTCCCCTTGCCCATGGCGGCAGTTTGACATCGTGTATGCGCTCTCCTGTGCTCGACAATATGCCAAAATCTAAATTTGCGGAATTCTCTAAGAACCTGTTGTATATACGATATAAGCACGCGTAAAATATAAAGAAGCTACCCACTCGGGACAGGTGAAGAATTCAGGAATCAGCTCGCGCACATCCCCGCGAACATCTACAGCAGCAGATTGATATGCTCGTGCAAGATCACTATCGTCAACCTTCTTCAAATGCGCATCTGTTAACGGCAAAGGATCATACCTGAATAGCCGATCTGGAAGGTCCCAGTCACCACCTTGCAACGTCTTGAACATATGGGTGTAGGGTGCCATGCGTATCAGAAAATGACAGACAATCATTGAGGAGCTAAAATGTGTTCCGTAATGGAACGGTTCCTCGTTTACACTTTTCAGGCTATTGTACCGCAGTTCAGCAGCGTCGCGCCGTTCTGCACTAAGGGCGCCCATAGGCCTCGTTAGGCTGACATTGGAGAGTTACCGTAAGTATCGAGCCGCCCGGATCATCTGGTTTTACTTACTCTCGATAAGTATCGGGCAAGGTAAGGTCAAGAGTCTGAGAGGTGTAGTCTTGTAACACCCATGCTGCAATCGGAATAAAAGGATTGTTGTGTAAGAAATTCACCACTCACGAAATACAGGATATTGGGTGGCATCGCTGGGCGTCCGGCCAGATATCTGGTTAAGAATGCTGAGATATGTGAACTAGATACGCTCATCAGTCGGTAATTCGAAGAAATGATCGGGAAAGCAAACATTGCTGATTTCCCGCGCTTGCCACTTGCGCTGCGCCATCACAAGTTCGTCGGTTCTAAGACCAGAAAGGACTCTTTGACCCATCTTCAGTAAAGGTGAGGCCAAAATCCTGGGATTGATGAGCTGTTCAGGCGAACTGCGCGCAATGATAGTGGTGAGTCGATTATTGAACTCTGTTCGTCGCTTCTGATCCAGGAAGACGATAAGCAGCGATCGACTATCTTTAAAATATATCTCCAAGCTAAAGCAACAAGAATTTCCATTACTCGGAGTGTTATTAACGATGAAATAGACTTACGCGACATCGCGGAAAAGAAATCGCTTGTCGCTAAACCCAACAATTTGCGAGTGAGACCTGGGAGGGCAATTTATGGGCCATGACATCAAATAGACGGGTAACATACCACCGCTGAGCTCGCTGGGGACCGTCGAGCTCAACAATACTACCAGGGACAAAGAACAATTTTTTCTGAGCATCATGGGCATCAATTATTTCGCCTTCTTCATTTTCAACCAGTCCATTCAACATATAGACATGTGTCTTCCCGATTATGAATAATCCAGCTAATGAATCAGAATAAGACAGATAAAACTGCATCCATGTCATCAGGTACGCACGAGACGAGTCAACCCCGACAATTCGAGCAACTGTCTGTACAGCTTCAATGACATCGCCCGGTTCTAGTTCGTGCCTAACTCGGCGATGTTTGTCCTCGACAATGTCGTCTGCTAGCTGACGCTCTGACATCTTTGGTCATCAAAGTGCATTGACCATGAAAACTTGTCTCACCTTCTATATCCGTGGCAGTGATCTCGTATGACTCCGCCCATGGAGAGACTTCTGTAGCATGATTGGGGGTTCTGGAACCATCATCTGACGTTTGAATATCTTGCTTATCGCTGCTCAAGTCTACCCTCGTACTCTGGAACGCGGGATCATCGGCTGGCTCCAATTTTTTCCTGTAGAAATCATTGGTCCAACGAGTTCGATTCCAAAGATGAACTATACCGTATTCGATGGGGCCCTTCAGTTTCGTCTAATCTCCAAGTTTGGTGATGGTGTCGAGGCCATAGACCACGCTCAGAAACCAAGGTCATTGTCCATTCCTGCAGACTAGGCACTTGTCTACGATATTCGCGCCTGTAGGCTTAGTCAGCTCCACACATTTATTTAAAAGAAATCGACGAAGGCGGCGCACAGATCCTGAACATCTTTTCGTAGTCTTTTCCTCTCCGATTCGCGAACGGCCCTCCTCCAATCTGCCATTCGTGTCATGGTCTTGTTGACAGTGCGCTCCCCGGCCTGCATGCTCAACTTTGTCGAAGACGCCCGTTGACGAAGGGTTCGAGTGTCAACAACTAGGCTTCGATCGATGGTTGGCTTTCCACCGGATGGGTTGATGACCGTTTCAGCAACTTCTAAAGTGGCGATAATCTGCCAACTGATATCAAAGCTACGAGTTCAGGAAAGAATTTCCAAGCCTACCTCCCGTTTGAATGTCCCAGCGACAGCATTATCCAGTGCTAACGCCAAGCCAAAGTGCGTAAGCTTCTCCAGTAGGCGAATGGTCAAGTCGTTCTTGATAGCTGATGCACCGGAAACTGAGGAAACGAAGGTCTTATATGTATTGACGAAAATTTGCGTCGTCTGTTGGGAAGCGAACACCTGACGGAATGCCGCACTTGTCGTATGTAAACTCATGAGTTCCTCCACCAGCATCTCCATAGTCAATTCAGGTGTCCAGAGGTCTTGATCATCTTGATGGTGCTGGGATCAGGAAATCATACTACCGACACAACAGGTAAACTTACCATCAGACTTATAAATCAACAAGCATCGTTCGGCAATTGGTACGAGCCCAGCTTGCAAGGAGCATAAAATCGTCGGAATGATATAAGTGCACCAGCTCGTATCATGACCAGGGTCTGTCCGTTCCAGCTTCCCGCTACTGGACGACTGACCAGTAAGAATGTCAAACACTGCACGGTGGACTTTGGCGTCCCAACATCCGGGAATCACGGTTTTGAGCACGTTCCATCCGCTGACAAGCTCGAATTTGCGTATGAACGAATCGGATAAGCGTATGCTCACGCCGATTAGGTTCAGTATCTGTTCAGCTACAAGCGACGTAGGATGTTCTCCCAGAAGCAAGAGACAGATACGGTTGAGAGGCAAGACGGCAGTGAACTTCGAATGGAACGTGGGTATGAAAAGGAGCGACAAGAACGAGATGAGAACTTGTTCAGCTTTTCCGCGGCAGTTTTTGAAGTCGATCCTTGTTAGAATAGAAGATGGGGATTCGGCACGGGGAGCATCTGTCATCCATATATAGTAACGTGTGGGATTTCCGCAAATGACTTACCTCCATGCAAGTTAGCGGCAAGATACAATACAGCTGGCTTGATCGTGCCGTCCTTCGAGAAGTCCGCTTGGCAGACAGCATACAGCGCGTTGACAACCCAAGGAACGGCCTCTCCACAATACCAATCCGTCTGTAATACGAAAAGCAGTCGTCTCACCACTCCTAACTTGGCCAGTCGTTGCCTCATATTGAATTTCTTGTAGCGGCTATTGATCAGTAACGTTGTAAAGTGTTCCAGATGTGCTCGCTGAATTTCCTTGCGAGTATGCGACCAAAGTTCGAAGTCCAGCGCAATGGAACGGTATGATAAGTTGTTGATGACAGTTGAGAACCTAATGGACGTCAAAACGGGAATAACTTGAGAAAAAGCACGGCTGACTCTGGGCTACGAAAATTAATTCCCAAGAACTCGAAAATCGTCTCGAAGCAAGTCAGGTTGATAAGGCCGGCCTTCGTTCGCAGAATTCCAGCAAGGATGTCGTAACCACCTAAGGGTGTCTAAGTCAATGAGCCCATCTCAACTAAATATCTGAGAAAAACGCACACAACCTCTCCATGTCTTCTGAATTCTGCCAGTTATTCTTTATTCCTTCAAGAAGCACACCAAGTGCCCTTGATAGCTCATGGGACGTCTGGCGCGAAAACGTTGATCGATTTCTGTACAGTGGAAATCAATGACCAACTCACATTAGCTGCTTGAACCAATCTAAGCGCAACAGTTGGTCCACCAATTTTCCACAACGCTTGGTCCAGACACGTTGCGTTTACGAGGACGACGTCACCCATAACCTTGAACCTTCCTCTGTTTTGTTCCCCGTCATCAACGGTGTCAACTTGACTGGGGATGACGGTCAAAACGTGCTGCAAGAACGCTTCGTCGGGCATTCCAGTTGATTTGGCGAGAGCCTGCCCCCGATCCTTTTGCAACATCACGTTGTGCTTCGCGGAAAGTGCAAACACGTATTGGCTGTCTGATATCCCTAATCCGTCTTTCAAGGCTTTGATCAGGGGGGAATCTGGCGACTTGGACTTGGAAGAGCGACTGTCAGGTTTGGGCTTGGAGATGTTGGACAGATACATATTGAGGGACGTTGACGCTTCGTAGGTTAAAAACTTAACGAGTAAGGGGTCATGGAATGTCCCTGAATAGCGGGGGCCCAAGTGATAGATCAATCTTGAGATATCATCGCCTATGATTCAGAGCAGATTAGGATGACGGTTTGAATAGTTATCATTGACTTACTCAGAGGGACGGTCATGAAATATGCTGATGATATACACCAACTTAATTGCGTTGAGTCTGAATCGTCTCCAAGAATGTATTGACCCAAGCCAGGTACCGAACCCGGTTTGGGATATGCTGATTGTATCGTATCAGCCAACGTGCCGTCTATGAATAAGCCTTATACGCATTGTTGAGCCTTCATACGCATATAACAGCGAGTGCACGTACGAATCGCTGGGTTACTGCTTCTATGCGGGTAATGAATCAAGGCGATATGCGTCCAGCGAGACTTGGCGATCTTGGACCGCGTCGATGGCATAGGAGGGGAGCTCATAGCAGTCGATACAGTCAATACACCGTCTTCATTCAGCTTGACTTCCGCGAGGGTGTTGGAATCCAGTTTGGCACTGAAGAGCGTGAACGGACCCTGCTTCGGCAGGTCTGACAGCCATATCCATACCTGTAAGCTACCAGTTAGTCGGAAAACAAGATAGATAACGAAACCCACCATAAACGTGAAACCAGAACTTGGTAAGCCCTTCATTCCTTCTTCAGTGAAAACGAGAGATGAAGAGCCCTCCAAAGAAAGATGCTCCGTCCACCTACTCTTCATACCCACTTTCAGGAGATCTAAAACTTCTACATCCAACCTGCCGTCAGTCATTCCATCTGCGCCTTCTAAATCAAGCGTTTTGTGGAACAAGTTCCGCACTTCTGCTGTATCCGCTCCCATCTCCAGCAAGCGCCTTAGTAGTTTCTGCAATAACTGCTTTTCCTCCTTTCCGATTGACGCGTCTTCATAGAATCTCCTGAAAACAGGCCCAACGAGACCAAGGCTGCATAGCAGGGCGTGGTTCCTGTGGCTTACGTGTGATAGGATTTCAAGGGTTCTGAACATGGAACAGCGCATATATGACGCGTCTTCCGTTGACAAGGAAGTGATGGCGTTCCAGAGCATCAGAAGAGCTCCAGGAACGCAAATAACGGCGCGTAGAAACTGCTCTTCATAGCAGTTGATGGTTGTCGATACAGGATCTGCTCCTTGTGGTGGAGAGCGACAATTCGTCCGTAGACGCGTAAAGAATGACGAACACGAGAAGTCATGTAAAGAGAGAGAAAGTAGGAGCCCCAGAGTTTCCGTTGTCGTTTGTGAATCAGAAATAAGGGATAGTGTTGCGTGAGATAGGAACTCGTAGCCAACGCAAGTCTGGGGAGGACATCAACTGGCAAAGTGCCCCTATGCAACGTGAAACTCACCCTGAACCATTCCGCATTCTGAGGATGCTTGTACATAGCTTCAGATAACAGCATGAAAGCCAAACGCGTGCTTTCTACAACGTCGACCAGAACTTGCTCCGGATCTGCAGGTTCTTCGTTCAGAACGATGATCGGTGGAGGTTTCGTAGATCTAGTGGAAGAACCACTAGTTGGTTGATCCTGAACGGTGGAAAGAACGCTCATAAGGACTAGAAAGCCATCCAACTCGCGAAAAACATCTTTAGTTCTTGGATCTTGAATAAGGAACGTCCGTTGTGCAATCCAAGCTGCCAACGCACCTCTGCCCTTGCTTTCACGTCGTCCACCGTTTTCAATGTCTCCACAGCGCTTTCCATCAGTTCAGCCATCACATCCCTCGCGAAATCTTCCATGCCATCATTATCCTCGTCGAAGTAGCCCCCATCTGGGTGTCTCATACGGCCATCCGGTGACCGCGGCGTTAGTAGTGGTGATGCTGGTGGCTGAAGGGTGTTGGGACGTGTGGGAACGTCAAACCGAGCCCTTATAGGCGATAAAAGGTTGCGTAACATTCTTCTATGTGCGTTTTGTTGACCTTTTCGTTGACGAGGGTAGCATTGAAGGTTTGAGACTCGTGACGGACGCCTAGAACATGAGGTTTATGCGGCTTGTCATTACCTTGCACCGTGACAATGGCGCCGCCATCACCCAATCAAACCTAATCGAAAATATCGTCCCTGGCAACTTCTCGTTCTTATCCTGACCAGGACACAGACCTTCTTGATACCCAATTAGCATGATGCCCAAGCTCATTTTTACGATTACACAACTAGCGAAGATTCGAGCTCTGCTCATTAAATCTGCTGCAACTTGCAAGTTTGCTCTGACGCATGAGCATCGTAGAAGATGTACTACAACCAACACACGACCAACGGCGGAAACAGCTTCTTGGGCAGCAACGTCAATGAGAGTGACGCCCGGTCATATCCAGGCAGATAGGTCATTCGCCTAGTACTTAATAGTCAGCCCTCAGACTTGAAATATCACCAATAGTCCACGTGCAAGACTCCACCGATGTCGTATTCATCCCGTGGCGCAAAAGATCCGCAAGAAAGATCCCGTTTACCCCCGATGAACTTAAGAGGGTGAATTACACCCATGGACCGATAAACACTGATGTTCTACCAGGTACCACGGATTCGGCGGCAGATAACGAAACATCCCACGCAGTAATAGATTCTCAGGAGGTGCATGAAAACTGCACAGAAGATGTGGGTAGCAACAACGTTGATGATGACACGCCTAGAGACACCCGTCGACCCCGTCCTACACGCAAAGAAGCTCTTCAGGCTGCGCTCGTCCTCTAGAGCGATTGACGACCTCTTCGCACGCAAGATGGGGGCGAATCTCTTCTTCTTTATTGATCAAATACGCCTGATCGAGGCACGTCTCGCCTCATCTCGGGTATTGTTGTTGCTCCTCTAATCTGCTGATTCAACTTGGCCACCTTTTCCTCCAGTTTCCTACAATACTCCGCGCCTTTCTCGAAACCTCCCGGTTTGCGTCCTCGTTCAGCTCAGCCACCGTTGCCTCCTCGTTGGATGGACGTTTCTGTTCCTTTCATTCCGCTCTTTTACGGAGCCCTCACTGCGGTCGATAGATCAAATTTAAATTCTTCTCTCTTTCTGATTTCCTCTTCTTCCGCCTGGCTAAATTTGCCAAGTCGATGCAAAAAATAGGGCATTGAAACTGATGAAAAGTCTCTTGTATGTGGGCATCAGGCCTGCTGGAGATAATAAATCGCAGTGGGACACGACGATCCTGGGATCCTTCTGGTCTAAGGTATATTGATATACCAGGTTCAGGGCGATGTACGGCTTCAACGGAGGATTCTCAAAGTCATAGGAAACGCAATCCCGGTAGTTTTGTCCAACGTGAACGCCCCTATTGATCCTTACTTTGTTACTTCTACAATTCGAGGTATACTACTGTCCGCTAGCTCTACCTGTTCAATCGGGAGCGTCAAACTTCGATCCCGTGCTTCCTGTCTATCCCAATTACCAATATCCAAGGCAAAGTAACTATCTGTGAAACTCTCCTCTTTATTGCCCTCATCTCTCTCATGGTCGCTCTCCGTGTTATCTTCACTGTGAGCAATATCTGAACCGGTATACTCCTCGCGGATGAATATTCCGACAGAACTCCAATCAAGAGGACCTTCAGCGTCCATGTCCCCTACGCACCTGTTCAAGTCAGTAAACCGCCTTTTCAACTCCGCATAATCCGGCATCTGGTCATATTCAAGTCTGCGGCCGCAATCCAGCAAGTAACCAAATTCAGTTGGAAAGCTAGCGCCGAATTTATCGCCAGATGCTGCTGCTTTCGACGCACGAATACGTCGCATGCGACTTTTAATTGATTCGTTGTAAGAGCCGGGAATTCTCCAAGGGAGGTTACCACGTAAAAGGAAAAAGACGACGTAGGCGAGGGATTCGAGGTCGTCGCGCGGTCCGAGGTCTATAATCTTCAACGAATCCATGCACTTTATATATACAAAAGTCAACGCACCAATGCCATCGTGCGCATTGAGACTTGCCCAATGGAGTGTTCCGACAATATACCTTGACTCCTTCAATGGATCATACCTGGTTGGTGGAGCAGGGTTGATGCGCCGGGAGATGCCAAAATCAATGAGGACGATCCTGGACGGGTCTGTTAGCGAAGAAAGCACATTCTCGGGCTTGATATCCCGATGAACGAAACCGTGCTTGTGTATATGCTCCAAGGCAGAAAGCTATGGCAGATTTCAGCGATGTCCAATGTAAATGAGGACATGGAGAGTGTACAACGCACCATCTGTAGAACGACGCGAACAACAGTTATCACAGCCACAGGTCCGGTAGCGCAGTCCTTAACGCTCGGGCCCAAGAGCTCCATCGCTAGATACTCAAAGTGGGGTAGTTGACCATACCCATATATCGCTGGGATTGCCGGATGTCCTTGGAGGAGGTGAAGTATCCTACTTTCATATCTAATGATAGTGCGGTTTAATCTTTGCGATACCCGTGATTTCTTAAGTGCAACTGTTCGTCCCGATTTTGCTTCTACGGCTTTGAAGACGAGACCCTGTGTTGGCGGCATCAGTGAGGAACGGTACAGATATCAAGATGTAAACCAGCAAAGCTCACATATGTGCCAGACCCAAGAATTTGGGCAAGGCGGTAGGTCTGGGTCATGACAGGAGTGTAAAAAAAACGAATCACGTGCAAGTCACGGGACGGCTTCAAGAGGACTTCGAATTCGTCCAGAAGAAATGTACAAAGACCTGGATGACAATCCTCTTGTCGAGATCTCGTTTCACTGATTTCACTAAAAGACTCGGCACAATGACAACATTCATATTGGAACTCGCTCTACATACAGGGATTCAGCGGAAAGCACAAACAGAGATTGATCAACCAAATCGATGACAGACCCTCTCTACCGTTTGTCTCAGCTCTTTTTCGTAAGGCTCTGCGATGGAGGACAGTTTTTCCTATTGGCGTTGCGCATATGACAAACAAAGATGACCTGTACAAGGGTTTTACATACCGAAGGGTGCGTTTCTTTTTCCAGCCGGGGTCGTTCAATTTAACGAAAGACTATTGCATTTGGTATACCCGATCCCTTGGTATTCTGTGTATTCCACCCACATCTTTTACAGGGCAATCAACAAAGATCCAGAAAAATACCCAGATCCTGAACGACTGATACAAGAGAGTAACACGGATGGAACGCTAAACGATGACACAGCAAGCTATAGTTTCGGTTTCGAACGACGGTATTTACCATCATATCCTCCGATGACCCGAACGTTCATGCTTTTAACCTAGAATTTGTCCTGGAAGGCATATCGCCGATTACGTGTGGCGCCGTTTTGCAGTCGCGCGTAGGCTGTCTCAGCTATGGCTTACGTTTGCTTGCATTTTGGCAACGTTCGACATCTGTAAAGCCAAGGACGATAATGACAATGAGATAGATATTGACCCTGACGCATATGCAGACTTCATGACAACGTGAGTTGGCCAACATCCGCTCTTGCTTATTGATCACCTAAAGTTATCCATTCAGAGTTCGATAACACCCTGATACGTATTTCAGCAGCCAACGTGACAAGACTTGACTTTGCCGTCATGGCACACTTTTTAGTCTATCCGTGTATACGGAGCTGCAGTGGGACTCTCTTTAATTCCTGATGCCAACTATTAGCCGGAAAAAAATGAACGTGCAAACTTTCATTCCTATAGTAAGACTACCACTCAAGTACGACTGAAGGAATTTGTGACTGAAAGTTGCAGGAACCGCCAAGATATCCGCGAACACTCAAACTCGCAACGTACTTCTCAACACGTAGGAGCCTTGAATTCGACAAAATTGGTATGCGTAGACTTTGGGTGTCCCACCCACGCCCACTACGGTGTCGGTGAACATCAAGCACGTGAAAAAGTTTGGAGCACTTACGTTCAAGTAACCCCCGTCACCAATATTTTGAACCGTTCCTTCACCTCCCCAGTGGATATCATAACTATCGAAGCGATTAAGAACGACGAGTCAGCACATTAAAAAAGTGAAACACGAACCCCTTGGTCTTCTTGAAGAAGCTAAGCTTGAACTCCTCATGCCTGTGCTTTTGATCTTTGAGGTTTGATGTACACTTGTGGCAGATGACATAATTGAGGCAACGGTTTTCTTTGAACATCTTTTGAATGAGCGTCTGTGTAAAGTTGCTTTCCCCTGTTCGTGGCTTGTCAGTTTTCGTCAAGGAACCAAAGAGAAAACGTACCTGCTTTGTCAGCGGCAATCTTTTCCTTGATCCAACTGACCAGATGGATGATTTTCTCTATGCCCATCGCTATCGCTTGGAAGAACCGTTTTTCGAGGTGTTGGTCTTCCTGGGGTTTGGCGAGCTCGAGTGCTGCCTCCCGCTCAGCATGGGCCCTCTCGTAATGTTCATCGCCGAGTTCTTCCTGGAAACGGCGTACGATGTCGCCAATGACCTCGGACATGTCTCGTGTCGAATTGTGGGGACTGATCGCAGAAGAGGCAATGGGAACGGCGCTGACGAGTGTGAGCAACACTCCTAACCAGAGGAGCATGTGGGAAAGGGCGAATTTCATAGCGGTTCGGAGGATTCACTGCAGACCAGCTGAGCGAGGAAGAATTAGACTCGCAGAGATCATTTATACCATTTTTCGGTTAGGGACTCGCTTGTGAGTTGTTTGATCACTATGACCACAAATACAATCATCACATGGTCTCCTCATATTAGTCCGAGATCAAATTGGTGGTATCTTTCATCATTGTTGGCGTCGGCAATGTGGCAAGCATCTTGGAACTAAACGATACATCTGATACACAACATATATGAACGTATATACGGTATAAAGAATGATAGCAATTCGACAAAAATGTGATGTAAAACCTAACAGTCGTCTCCGTGTCCCGTCTTCATCTCCCACATTCCATTTTTCCCTTTCACTAGACCGAGAAGGACATACTTGTCTGCCAAAAAATCGACTTGTAGGATCCCTCGCTCCGCCAACTCTCTCTTGCCCTCACACCGGTGGCTATATGCTGCGTAGAGTACACCACGGTGCACGTCGTCCAGCTCTTCATTATAATAATGTCGCGGACGTATCTGGGTCGAGAGTTGAGAGTGTATTGTATGTAGTAAATCTCCGATGGTGATGCCGTTTGGATGTGTCTTGAACACATCGATATACCATGGCAGCTTGGGGTGGCAGAGACGCATCTGGTCCGCGGGTGGACTCGTAGCGAGTTGGAGCAAGTCTATTCGGTTGAAAGTTCGGTCGAGCCTGTTGAACTCGACTTCGCCTACCGTAGGAGACCGTCGGAGATTCCAGTACATGGCTGATTCGGTCGCTTTGAAAAGGAGCAATGTATTAAGTGTTCGTTTCACTGGATCCGTGAATTCTGTTCAGGTAGATGGAGTGAGATGATAGCGCGGATCAGCAAGAGAAGGACGACGGACCGGGTACGTCCGATGGATTCTTCCCCAAAGTGATGATATACGACGCAAACCCAGAACGAGGACTATAATCTGATCTCCAATCCCTCGGTCTCTTTGCCAGATTCTTCAGACTATACGTGTCTGGCCCCTTCCAGAGTTGATAGTCGTTCCTGACCAGCGGACTGCGACTATGACTCCCGCTCCTTCTCTTCTTTCTACCCCCGTGGGACGGCGATAACGGATAACCGTACGCGTCCAACGAGAGGGACGACGTCAGTCCGTACGGCGGCGTGGCTGTGACCGGCTGGCCCGGCAAGGACGGAAAATAGGATAATGGTGTGACCGGCGAGGGTGAGATGTATCCGGGTGACATGGGAGTGTAAGGACCATAGGAGGCAGGGCTGGGGAGGCCGAAGGAGGGTGCGTAGATGGGAGTGACGGGCGCCGCCCAGGGGGGATAGGCGGATGCCGGGTGGTGGGGGGTGGAAGACGGGGAGGGAAGGTGGGCCGCGTAATGCGGGTATGGCGTTCCTCCGTTTATCGTTCTGCAGTGGCGTTGAGCGAGGAACGAAATGGTGAGAGAAAAGGCTGCTCACCTTCCCTGGATCAGCGGTGAAGACATCGGTAGACCGTTCGCTGGCGGTGGGATGAAAGCCCCGGTGTCGGCGTCGACAGCATGGGGCATGTCCGACCAGTCATTTATATTCATGGACGCCCTGGGGCGATGAGGATGGCTGCTGTGTGGTAAGGACGTTCACAAAAAAGTCAAGACTTGTATACATCTGTTGACAGCGTGTGATATACGCCACGAGCGGCTACTTGGGTATAGAGATTTACACATGTACAGAGAGAACAGACTAGAGTGTTTGGGTTTTGTAGATTAAGTTAGAGAGTCAATGTATCAAAAAAAGAAGAAAAACATTACGAGCCCAAGGACAGGAACATACTGGTACCAATAAAATAGTCACTGAAAGAACAGAAGAACAAAGAAAAACGTTCCGCGTTGAGCAGCTTGTTAAGCCTTCTGACCAAGAACAGGTGACGTGCCAGCGCTGACAGGCATCAGCTCCTCCATTCTCTCCTCCAAGCCCTTGCCAAAGCCTTCGCGCTCCCACTCGCCACCAACATCATCAAACAGGCTATCCCGTTTACAGAAGTGTTTGACGTTCCCATGCATGGCAAATCCTCTCAGGCTCCCCGCTGCACTGCCAGTGGGATTAGGGTACCCCTGCGTCAGCCCACTGACGCTAGATAGGTGTGGAGGAGGGTCGATAGACGACGCAGAGGTGGTGAACGAGGACAATGGAAGTGTAGATGCAGGTGCAGACGTGAGAAGGTCAGAGTAGGACATGAACGACAACCGCTTAGCAACGTGGGTAGGTGAGGGAGGATGGGAGGTGCTCGCAGAATAGGTCGAAGAAGGGGAGAACGCATTGAGAGGAGCTGATGCCACTGCAGCAGCAGCCGTCGCTAAATGCGCAGGGCTCGCTTTGATACTCTCTCGGTCATCATGTGACGTAGCAGTCGGTGAAGATTCATCGTCCGCAGCAGACGACGTGGATGTGAAATATGCCGAGGTGGGGGTGACTATAGACGGCGTAGCGTCGACACGCACGTTTTCTTGCCCAAAATTGGTCTGAATAGTAGGGTACGGAGGAGAGGAAGTATCCCTCTGGGGCGAGGACGATACAGGAGGTGTCGCGATGACCGGGATTGGCTGTGCATGCTGCTGCTGATTCTGTTGTGGAATGCTCAGGAGAAGATCCACCCTTTGTCCAGCACCGATGACGCCAGGACTCAATCGAAGACCGAGGGGACTGGGGCTCCGGCTCCTGAAGCTCCCAATGGGGCTAGTAAATCCGCTACTCCGACCAGCATATTCATTCAAGCTTGATGCTGCAGGGGTAACCACTGCAATTTGATCTCCCGCCTCCGGATCTTGACACCGGGTGAGAATCTCGGCTGCCGAGTCTAGAACGGACGGAACGGACTGGTCCAGGTGTTCGGTGGTTTTGGCGCGAGGAATGCGGTGTGGATTAGACGAGACGGGAGGAGAGGGAGGGGCGATAGGTTCAATGTCGCGCTCAAAGATGGCAGAAGACGAGGAGTGCCTGGAAGGATCATCGTGTGAGAAAATGGAGAAAATGACGTGTTGGATATATCAGATATAGGCACACGTACACTGAGGTAGGGGAAGACGGGATTGATCCTGGAGAGCGAGAACCGAGACGAGCCTCTGATGTTTTGTGCATTTGAGAAGCCCGCTTGGGCGAACGAAAAGTGGCAGAGGTGACATGTCGCAGCTCTGGTTGCGCTTGTTGGAGTGGAGAATGCGAGGGTGCTGCTGCTACGGTGAATGTCTCTGAGAATGGGTAAGAAATACTGGCATTTTGGACGTACCGTGGTGGCCAAGGTCGGTGGACATGATGGTGAAGGTGGTGGTTAGGACGAGAAACGCAAATGGCTTGTCACCGGTGGCTGTGTCAGGAGGAGTAAGAGAGCCACGTGATCTGCGAGCTCTGCCTCGGCTTAGCCTCGGCCCAGATAAGAGAAATGGACTCTCACACTCTCCAGACTCCGTCGTTTGATATTCACTGACGGTCGTTAAGGAAACCTAGTCTTGCCAATTGCCCTCTGATTGCCTTCTGATGCCCACATGTATAGTGCTAGCTGGTGTCTCAGAGACTTCCAAGGTCGGTTGGTGAGTACTAGTCGCATTTCGGCAGTGTAATCACCACTGCATACGACAAGGCATCACCAGGCCAGTTGCTTCGGGCGGTGGTCACTGCCAACGTGATTCTAGATATGCACAGAACTGATAACATGCCGAGTTCCTGCGACGCATCATCACAGCAACACATATGATATCTTTGTGGCACTCTCTTTATCCGATCTGCGCGAACAGCTGCAGTTATAAATACAAGCATGTAATCGCATTTACAAAAAAGGACTCCGCCGAGTCCCCTATGACGCAATATCCTATGTCTTATCATTGGTCTGTCGGGGACCGCCCAATGGACCACCACCTGACGAAGGTTGAAGATAAATTGGTTGAAACAAAAGGCCGTCCTGAGGATGACATAGCTTGACAAGGAAAAGGCCAAGCGCCATGGTAAGCACGGTCAGCGTCGTTCCAGCTGAGCTCAGATCGATTTTCAGCCCATAGCCGGCTTGCGGAAGCTAGTGCTAGACTGCTAGTGAATACTGATTCAGATTGAAATGTGCTGTTGGTAAGCGTAGTACTCAGTATTTAGGCGCACAAATGCAATGATAGCATGAGCATCAGCCTGTCGTGCAAAGCTCTTACATAATGTCAAGCCCGGCACTCACCGAAAGCTATTCCATGTCATCGATGTGGATGCTTAGCCGACGATGTTCTCCAAGAAATAATTATCTTCTCAGTAACTGGCGCCAACAAATACTTTGGACGTCTCGTGCTAGACAGCCGTCGACCTTCATTTCGCCAGTTACCTCAATTATCCATCTCACACGTGTGTTCGACATGGCGGCAGGTGTCTCTCCTCACCCCACGCTTATGGAACAGAGTTTATATCAGAAATATCACCAACTTCAACACTCTCATAGCAGCAAAGTGGCTATCACGTGTTCACGATGTCCCAGTCTCCATCAAAGTTGACGCCTTCGCTGATGAAGAGGGCGTGCGGCACTTCTTGATCTCCCTTTTGTCTCCGCACCATGTCCAGCACCTTGAGATACAATCCACCATGCACATTTCTCTACCTGATCTGCCAGCACACAGTGTTGCAGATCTAGAGACGCTCGTTATGGAAAACGTCGGTTTCCATCCGGGACACGTTGAATTGAGCAACAAACGGTATCCTAAATTGGCACATTTGTCGCTGGGGGGCAACTGCAGGCTCTTCGGAGCATGCGATTCTCTCCTCAAATTTGATGCCTCAAAAGGTTCCTTGACAGTTAGCGAGGTTTGGAGTTTTCTCGGTGGTTGCCCATTGCTAGAAGAATGCTACATTTTGATAAAACGCGATGATAGCGGAAGATTGCCCATCGCGACAAATCTTTACCTTCCATCGCTACGCATCCTGCAACTCGCTTTCCCTTTTCGTCACCCCGAAATCCCGTTCAGATGCCTACAATGAAGCCATGCCTAGTATCAACGCGCCCCCACAGGCAAAGCTATCGCATGAGCTTATTGCAGCCGCTGCATCCTACTATTCCACATTCATCACGTAGGAATATCCCAACGTTAGTGATACGGAAAGGCGATGAAGGCTTACGAACAACACGTTGCTGAGAACGGCAAGTCGCCTAGCCATGCAACCTTCTGTACGTCGATCACATGATTTCGCAGGGAGCCTGCAGTACTTGATTCAGAGCTGGTTTTTCCGGTTTATTCGTGGATAAGTTGGTTGAAACGAAAGGCCGTCCTGAGTCATTAAATTAGTCCTGAGGAGGACGTAGCTTGACAACGCCAAGCGCCATTGTAAGCACGGTAGGGTGTCATTCCAGAAACGCACCGACTTGCATAAGCTAGTGCTAGTAAATACTGATTCAGACTGAAATGTGGTCTTGATCACCGTAGTACTCAGTACTCAGTACTTACAAATGCAATGATAAGCAAGAAAGGTCGCTTACATAAACGTTAAGCCTCGATCAAATTGCGGCACTCACCGAAACTCCGACTACAAACGATATCGATGTCATCGTCCAACGCCTACCCACCCTGGGGATACTTAGCCGACGATGTTCTCCAAGAAATATTCATCTTCTCAGTAACTGGTACCGACGAATACGTTGGACATCCCGTTCTAGAGTACCGTCCAAATCGACCTTTATCATTTCGCTCGCTACCTCAATTATCCATCTCCCACGTGTGTTCGACGTGGCGGCAGGTGTCTCTCCTCACCCCAAGATTATGGAACAAAGTTGATATCAAGTTCCTCGCCGGCTTCAACACTCTCATAGCAATAAAGTGGTTATCACGTGCTCGCAATGTCCCAGTCTCCATTAAAGTTGACGCCTACGCCCATGTCACCATGGCTGAAGAGGCCAGGCGGCACTCTTTGTTGATCTCCTTTTTATCTCTGCACCGTATCCAGCACCTGGAGATACGATCTGTCATGCACATTTCTCTACCTGATCTGCCAGCACAAAGTGTTGCAGATCTAGAAAAGCTCACTCTAGAACAATTCGATGATGATCGGGACGACATCGAATTGAGCAACAAACGATATCCTAAATTGGCATATTTGTCGCTGGGGGGCTACTGCAGGCTCTCAGGAGCATGCGGTTCTCTCCTCAAGTTTGATGCCTCAAAAAGTTCCTCGACAGTCGGCGAGGTTTGGAGTCTTCTCAGTGGTTGCCCGTTGCTAGAAGAATGCTACATTTTGATACAACCAGATATTAGCGGAAGATTGCCCATCGCGACAGATCTTTACCTTCCATCTCTACGTATTCTGCAACTCGCTTTTACGGTTCATCACCCCGAAATCCCGTTCAGGTCCATAATCGAGCCATTTGCCCTTCCGCACCTTGAAACGTTCGATATTGTCGACTCTTTAAGTCACTGGTCTACCCCAGCGTTCAGCGCACTTGCCAGGCGATCGAATGGCCTACCACATCTTAAAACTTTCGCCCTCAGAAAATTCGACTTTGTTGTTGAGGGAGCAGCTTTACTTGCCCTGATTCCGACGGTAACCAGAGTGTCTCTCTACTCCTCACGAGACTCCATTGGCGAAGCCATATTTGACGCCAATGCTCTAGATCGCCTGGCCTCTGGCATACTGGGACCACGACTGAAGGAACTCACGGTCGGCTATATTTCAAACCCGCACCATTTTATGGACATGGTCGAGTCTCGAATGGAAAATGCGCAGAAATGCAATGACGGTGCTCCCGTGTCCTTCACAAAAGTTCAGTTCAGTACCCGGGAACATTACGCGAATATATCCGACCGTCTGAATAACATGCGGGAACGTGGGATACCCATCGATGTGCTTGATAGCAGTAATATGTAGTATACCGTGACGTGTTCAATTTCTAAAACCTTAGGAAGAAACTTGCAACCTAAATCTAATCACCAGTACTGCTGTATGGCCCGACGTGTTGAAAATTTGAGATGCGGGTTCATGTTGTTAGAGGAAGTCGAGATCGACGGCACGTCGCCTGCACTCTGGGTTCCAATGGAGCCTGCGCTGAATTGCGGCCAGAAAGATGTCGGCGGCAGAAAAAGATGTAATCAGAGTGGTCTGCCTGGTGTAATGGTGTTCAAGTAACTATTCCGCTGCCTGGCGTTGAATAAACTATAGCCATCTAATCTTAGATACAAAAAGCACGGACGCCTGATATAGAATAATTTGATGTATGCTGGACAAGATGAAAAGACAGGTGAGAGTTCTTCGTGGTTGTTAAAGGCTTGTCGCAGTAACAGACGAGTCCGAGTATCATCCAGCGTTGATGAAGCCATCAAAACCATTATTCATCTTTGGTTCCAGGGAGACTTGGAGTAGTCGATTCGAACTTGGCTAGCACACAAAGGTGGCTTAGGCTTGTCGGCCACACAATGAGTAGCAGCACTCGATCGAGTCGATAAACATGTCGCTGCTTTGTGATACGGAAAATTTTGAATTGCAAGTCATCGAAATGACCTAATAAAGATGATAATTGACATGAAGAACTGTCAGAATGTTAGTAAGGTGTTCATGTCGGCGTGGCAGAACTTACATCATGCACGCGGTCACGTGATGCATTGAACATTGTACTGTAAAGTGAACATCTTCCTTCTTCCGTCCTGATCCACATTTTATCCGAATTACTTGTCGCCCCGAATTACTTGTCGCCAAACCATGCCTGGGCCTGCCACTGAAGGGTCAACAAGTGACTCTTTCCTACACCATAAATTCTCTTCAAAATGTGAGCAATCAGAACCGTTCATTTTTTCTTTTTCATGTAACGTTTGCCTCCCAGTCAATGCCCCTGATGCGGAAGTCACATTTCAGTCGTGCGACGGTCTCTGCTATCGTATCCATCGCAAAAATCTTGAATGCGCTGCGGCTGCCTTTCCGGCCGCTGAATTCGCAAGCAAAAAGGAAGACATTGTCCCTATGCTTGAGCATTCAGAAGTTCTCGATCTTCTTTTCGTCTTCATGTACCCCGAGAGGCAACCGAACCTTCGAAAAGTGTCTTTTCGCGTTTTAGCTGATCTGGCAGAGGCTGCTGAAAAGTTCCAGGTGTACTCGGCAGTGCATACTTGCAACACGTATATGGTGTAAGTCTACAACATATCTGCCTCCAAGCTAATCGACTAGATCGGCTTTAGTCTCGAAACTGAAAGGCACCCTTTGGATGTTCTCGTATACGCGGCAAGGCACAATTATCAAGACCTTCTTGATAAAGCTGCGGCGCTGGTGATAGGACTACCACTCGATACCGTCATCGATCGCATGCCGCCAGCAATCGCTGTAGCATGGGTGAGTGAATTAATGGTTGGATAATACAGCCGGGCTGTACTAACGACCATTATCGATAGGTACGATATTACCAAAAGTGGCGGGATGCATATTCAAAGGCGATCGTGAGGCCCACGAGGTGTGCTCCTGCCAAGTGTACCGCATGGAGTCAAAACGTGGTCCTCCCGATACTCGACAAGCTTGGGGGAAAGATAGAGATGTTGTCCAAGCCAGACGACCTGTTCCTAGAAGTAGCAACCGTGAGCGATTGCTGCTCGAATCACTTGAAGAATTGGAGAGATCACATTGGTACTGTTTGCGAGGACATTCCCAAATTTAGCACGTTGGTGTGACGAGGTACGACGGTTCCCTCAGGGATAGATTCAGGAAATCATATTTTCGTTTCAGGGTCTGCAGAAGTTGGGGCATGGTAGAACGATCCAGCAATTAAATAACCAATTTTTATTGCGGTAGTAGCCGTTGCGAAACATTCTTCACCAGCATAACAAGCGTCAACGCGGCAACCTGGATAATCCCATTGTCTGACCGACCCATTCTGTATTAGTGACACCTTTCAAGTAATGGGTAGTATCCCGTTTCGTTGAACAATCAACTTGCTTTCCATCCGTCAACCATGGGAACTTTAGTATGTCATCATTACACTCATTTACGTTCACGGTGTTATCGTCTTTCGTTCTCCGTTCATTCTCCGATTCCTTTGCTACATACTAGGACTGCTTTGAACCTAAATATCAAATCTTCGTCTGGAGCAATTGATATTCAGAATCCTATAACCGGCCTCGGATTGGAATGCGGAGACTTGAATTTGTACGCCTCGGCTATACCCTATATTCAGTAGTTGCTCCGTAGACTTGCCTTCTAAAGGTATTCACAATCAATGCGGCGCCTATCTGTCAACTGAGAATCAGCTATTCCTCCGCTTTCACCGCTCCCACCGAGTCAAAATGCCCTATGTCCGTCCCTTAATGAAGAGCGGCGAGATAGACAGTTTGATCGAAAAGACAATTCGTGCTGGGTTTGGTAGCATAAATTTACTGAGGGTACTATGCAGGACAGGATTCGATGCACTGGTGGAGTTCATACGCTTGATTTTGTGAAACATCGTACATGAGCCTGCGAAGAATATCTCTGTTCTCGCGAGAGGTTAGAGCCAGTTTCACAGCGACTCTCCAAGAACTAGTTTTGTTGAACGTCGATGGTGTTAGATGGTAATAAGACATCCGCAACGCACAGCATGGATTTTCCGTTCAGAACTAAAGATATTTATGGGCATTTATCTCCGCTAAATCCGTGCTTTGCATCGGAAGGAGATGAAAAAAGATGATGGCCAACGTGGGGATCGAACCCAAGACCTTCGCATTATTAGTACGACGCTCTAACCAACTGAGCTAGTCGGCCTTAACATTTGTGATCATGAGAGCAGCTATACCTTCACGATTCGGCGCTCACGGCTTCACGTATACTTTTGAGAGGGCGATGTAGCCAAAAACGACTGTACGCAGTTAACGGGAAAAAAGTTGAGGCTACGTAACTTCATCCAACAATGCAACTCATGTCACTTACGGGATGTAGACAGGTTGATTTCTCATAACCACTCGGTGTTGTGATGAATCAAATTAGTTCATGAGTGTGTCTTTTATCAGGGCATGGATAAATGATCGGCACCGGGCTCCTTGACCCACTGCAGCGATCAGAAAAATACAACATGGGTCTATCGCCAATCACTCATCGTAAAAGGAATGAGTTTTATTTGCAGTGCTTACATACATCGTCTTCAGAAATGAGAAAAGCGCACATATGACGTCTCGGCTCTGTGAACGTTCAGCATAACGAGAGGAGTGGCTGTAGCGTGGAACGGATATGTGGCAACAAGCATCACCAGAAACCTTGCGGAGTGCGATGAGTTTTCCCCTCTCATGCCGCAGTAGCGAGGAGACTGACAATGGAATTAGGGGGGGTGGCCAACTGCCACACGTTATGCCACAACCACGAGATAAGGGTGAAACAAAGCGCAAATCGAATCCTCTTTCAGCACGGAACAAATAATGCCGACAAGCATGAGTCCTTACAAAAAGCGAAGATCAAGTAGAAGCGCACATCATTCAATCAACTCACTATCCCACCAAGATATGGACGGCAAGCTGGAAGCAGTCGCCGACTTTCGCAGTTCTGATTGTCCTATCAACACGCTTCCGAATGAAGTCTTATCTTCCATCTTTGACGAATTCACGTCCGCACCCGCTGAGATGGAGTATGAGCCAGCAAGCGCTGCACTTGTTCTCTCTCATGTATGCCACCGATGGAAGAATGTCCTAACACCATCCCAGTGGGCGACCGTACGAGTTCGACACCTCCACCACCAGAAGATTCTCGACACCGTCCTTACCCGATCCGGGAAACACGAGCTGGACGTTTCTCTCCGGCTTGGTAACATTGACGCAAACTACTTCATAACAAAGGATATCGACATGGTGAAGACACAGTGGCGCATCTTCAGCCTTTTCAACACGTTGGCTGACCACCAAGACCGCCTACGCCATCTCATAGTGGAGGCGAAACAGGCCGTGTTGGAATGGCTGGAAGACGTCACAATGGTCCGACCTTTCATGGCACTTACGCATCTCACTTTGATTCAAACGGACAAGAACATCCACATGCACAATTTTGCGGAGAGTTGTTTCGATTTGGCCTCTTGCGTGAGCTTGACGCTCGAGCATGTATCCATTATACCGAAAAACGGCGCTCAGTGGAGTTCTCTCCGAGAGCTTCGGCTATTGGACATCAGATCGTACGACTTGATGGGGTGGACGTATAACATGGAAATCGATGACGCGGGATACTATCAATGGGAGTCAAGACAGGACACGTGCTTCTCATCCGTAGAGAGCTTGACCATATCAAACACGTTCTTCATCAGAAGGGAGCCTCAAGTCTTCGACTTTCTGTCGCTCTTTCCCAGTGTCTGCGAGCTAGAGCTGGATTGCGTCGACGATTATCTTGTACTCGACATATTGGAGAAAGATACCAGCCTAATGCCTGGTCTGCGACGGGTGACAGTTGACGGAGTGGATGTATATTCTGCTGTGGATTTGGAAAAACGATACATAGAAGCAATGGAGCGCTTATCCCTTTAATAAATAAATTTATTTGACGAGCACACAGAAAATGAACGTACGTACACCTATTTAACATTTGCTTGAATAAGAATTCCTAAGCGGTCGAGCGCGTTTCTTCCTTTCAGAGTCCAATGTTGCATGTTATGGTCAGATTCAAACCATTTATCGATAGAGGAGGGGGCTTGAGCGTCCTGTGGAATGATATGACCGTCTTTGATCCATTTTGCAACATTCTCTTGGCTTCTCAGGTCCTCAAGGATCCCGACGAGTGCCAGCAGCGAGGTATCATGCTTATCGAGTACAGTCAAAGGATGTGAAGAAGACGACGTCAAGGAGAAATCCTTTCTGCGCATCTCATTATCGTATTCTTTAAGGGCGATATGGTTATAGGGTTGAAGGACAGCTTTTTTCATCGAATCATCGAACAAGACTGTGCTATAGACAGAGTGTTGGGGTAACGAAGACGTTGTCTTGGAGTGCTGCCACACTTGATCCAAGTCTTTGATCGTTTGAACTTTCTGGTCTAGGGCCGCCAGATAACATATTTGATCAATGACCAGAGACAAAACTCACTGTAGCTGCTCTCGTCTAACTTCATGCGGTCTCGCGCCCATATCTGAATCAGCTTATCCTTATCGGATCCAAAACATGCTTGGACCATGATAGCGACGTTGTGAGGTTGAGCGGAGCTCCATATCATAGTATCAAGCCAAGAGCGAGTCTCCGAGTGAAAGAGGTATTCTCGGAAACTTGGCATGTAAGGTCGGGTATAAACTGTTCGGCTCGAACCACGCTGAGACTGTGAGCGAAAAAGTAGAGTGCCATTCAGGTCGAGTATGACGAGTTTTCTAGCTGATGCGTTTGGTATATCTGTTTTTGCACATGCCCGCAGGTATTTAGCGGTCGGTTTTGAAGCGGCTGTATGGTATTTGCGTCTTGAAGGCATTGTCCTCGGAGAGTACCGGAACATGATCCAGAAGGTGTTGTTTGTCATTGTTTCGCCATTTCGAGCCACTGTTCTCTCACCTTGTAGTTGTCAGCACATTGCAGCTGCTGTGGACTGACATTGTATGTTGCAGAACATCGGAACACAAACTGATCTGATGTCCAACGATCATGAGCATTTTCGCGGCAACCGTCAGAGGTTCAAACATTTTTCTTAAACCGGTAAAGGGGTACCGCTAAAATTACTCACGATGTCTCGCTCTAGACGTGCCGCCATCAAGAAAATCATTTCTATCTGGGGTACATTCTTTATCGGCTGCTCAAGAGAGCCATTTGGTGTCCTTGTTGAGATACCAGCGCCTTTTCGCGCTTCAGCACTTTCTGCCTTTGACACGATCGGTAAGTGTGTTCCGGATATGTTCAGTCAAAAACGATCATTACGAGCCGTTGCTGATGATGACAGCTGCTAACAAGACGTTTTGTATGCATAGATATGGGTGTGACCTTTGCGTCACGAGCACCCCCTTTCAATATAATAGAACGACGATGATTCTGTTACTCCGACCCTCTCCCTCGTTCTTTTGTCCCCCGTCTCCCTGATGTCCGATGAATCTTCTAGGAAGGAAAGGAGTGTCGGGACATCCTCTTCCTCCGTTCCCTCTGTACAGGCGAGTGGTGGAAGTCGGCCGCAGTCGAGTTTGACGCCGTCGGAATCAACAGGGTCGTCGGGGAGTTAGTTCGATTTAGTCAGACTGAGACGTCTGTATTCCTGATTTCTCATCCCGCAGATTCAGTGCACAATAGCTTGGCACGCCCAAACTCGTCGTCATCGGTGTCTGAGCAAGCGCACCACGAGCCAGCTTCAACTTCCTCTTCCAAGAGACAGTCGCCTACCTTGTCGTCGTCGCCTCCTTCCGATTCACTTGTGCCTCCTCCACGACCCAAGATCAGGCCAGATATCAAACGCACGCCATCAAGGCTGCCCAGTTATCCGTGGTTACCTGGTCCTCCAGCACGGTTTGGATATCATCCACGGAGCCACAATCTTATTCTGCCGTTGATACCTCCCTACTCGCGATGCCGTTCAGACTCTTCATCGCAAGTGTCGCATTCTTCAGGTCTAGACTCCAAATACCCATCTGCTCTGCATATGCCGGACCTTGGAATCATTCAATTTGACGCACTCGTGGACGACGACGAAGAAATGGGCAACTCTAAAGACAAGGGTGTTCAGATAGGGAGTTTTCACGTGTCATGGCGAGGAGTGAGCAATATGCTCTCATTGTTGGCCCTTGTCGGTGCCATACTCGCGCTCTTCCTCATCTACCCGGTCGTATTGCATTACCGCTACGGTCTTATCGACTCTGCCATAGCATCGAACCTATCCATCAACGCTACGGGGCAGGCCCAAGACGCAGTGACATCTGTCACACCAAGAAACCACCACCAGCTTCCTCTGACGTACGTAGCGTGGAGCTCCTCTTACGTGACAACCTCTATAATTATGGCACTGGTAGGACCGATAACGCAAACCACGAGGATATCGACCCTGCAACGCCACCGGCAGCGTTTATGAAGTGGGGCAAGAGTGGTGCAGAATACGACCTAGCATTCTCTGATGAACAGGTTACGCGAGGTTCGTAGAACAGAAGCTATGCGGTAAGACATTTGACACCTCTCAAGGCCGAGCTACAACACGATGTGTGAACCATGGGTTTGTCGAAGTGGGGTTTGTAAAGGACAAGGAACGACGGCTTGCGTACGTGAGTGATATTTAAGTTCTTGATTCTATCATCGTTTTTACTCCAAACGGCAGTGGACAGGAAAATGGACAGTGATCGATAGAACCGAAGAAGACTTGCCAACGTTCATTGACAGATTGCCGCCGAAAGATGAAAGTCTCTGGGTGACATTGGAAGGTGGTTGTTCTTCTTATTTGAAAAATGACGGCATCTTATCCCCGGATCCAGATCGTTCCAGAGACGGGCAGATGAGCATAGACTACATCAGAATTTATGAGCTCAGGACACGACATGGACACGCCCCTTGTGGTGATGATTCGGTACCTATTTCTCTCTATTTAAATTTTTGACTTCCACGCTAGTCGTGCGCGTACATTTTTCAGGGACTACAGACTAATTAGACTACATACATTTGTTCCTAATGATACACATCAGCATAGCACCGTAGCCGAAACCCCGTACCTAACGCTTGAAATGTATTGAAAGCTATATCCCTTGCGTGCAGTGGCGGCAGAGTGGCGAGTGTTGGCCGGCGTGGGAAAAACAATCAAACTAAGGAACGAGCCAATGAGGAAACGATCTTGGCATAACGATACCTCCAACTCTGTTCTTTTTCCGTCCTGGGCGACTACTCCCGCCCTCTGGCTCTGGCTGCTTCACGCTCTCTCATTGTCCCAGCCTATCCTCTCCATGGGCGCTGCAGGCAAGAGTACTTATTCTCTCGCTAGTACTTCTAGTCCTCCCAGCTCTGCACTCGCCACACCATCGAGTCCTCAACATGCTGACGCGCCCTCGTCTTCCTCGTCGCCACCGCCACCCGAAACGGGAGTCTTCACGTACCCTCGATCGTCATCAGGAGCATCGACTCCACGGGTACACGAATCCTCTCGCTTACTCTCGCCTTCTCAAAGCGACACCTTCCCTTCGAGTTCTTTGACTACCTCTCCCTCCCCTCCCCATCAACCCCAACCATCTCTACCTTCCCGCCATCGCCAAGGACGCTCACACTCGACAGGCTCATTTGCATCATCCCCCCTCAACCCAAATCCTTTCGCAAATCCACCCTCGACCGTTCCCTCTCTAAATGCCTCGCCTCATGCCTCTTTTCGTCACGCAACACTTGCAAGACCTAGTTCACAGGGGTCCATGATTCTCTACCGTCTCGCAGATCAATTGGACGATCAACCCTCCTCGTCACTTCCTCTTCCACGCATAGGCAGCGCTTTCCTCGGTCCCCTTCCTGCTGGCCCTTCATCGACGCGTAGTTCCGTCATCTCTTCCGCTGACTCTGACCATCCACTGTACCTAGCCACCCGCTCGTCTTATCTCTCTCTCAACCCCGACTCCAAATACCCCACTTGCGCGCCCTCAAATTCAACGCAAACGCACCATTACGGCGGGCTAATTGCATACGAATACGATCCTTCATTGGACCAACTCGGGCCACCAGATGAAGAAGACCTCCTGCATGACCCCAAACATGATTTGCGTCCTTACTCTCAGACATCTTCATCGTCACGCTCACGCTTTCCCTGGCGAGGTTTATCCAACATTGGTCTCCTAGTCTTCCTCGTCCTAGGTCTCCTCACCCTCTTCATCTTTTACCCGGTTTACAGCTATTACAGAGACTACGACTTCAATAACGCTGTAAGTGCCAACGTCAGAATCAACGCCACTGGCCAAGCTCCTCTCTTATTCCATATGCCCGACATGATCGATCCTGCCACCCCGGGAAGCGCCAGGACTAGAACAGGGTATGACGGCATAGCATATGAATTGGTATTCTCCGACGAGTTCGAGTTGGACGGTCGTTCCTTTTCTCCGGGCGATGATCCATATTGGGAAGCTGTTGATATCTGGTACGGATCAACGATGGATATGGAGTGGTACGATCCTGAACAGATCACTACTCGTAATGGCTCGCTTGTGATCACCATGGACAGCGCGGACACTCTACAACCGCATACCACTCCAGGGTCCACTGCTCCGTTTACGCTTGCAGAGAATCATAATATGACTTACAGATCTGGTATGCTGCAGAGTTGGAACAAGTTTTGCTTTACCAGTGGCTATATCGAGGTATCTGTCGTCTTGCCAGGACCGAATGAGAATACCCAGGGATATGTGAGTCCAAGTTGTGCACCCAACTTCTCGTCAGACATGCTGACACGCACATCGTAGTGGCCAGGGGCATGGACAATGGGCAATTTAGGAAGACCTGGTTTCGCTGCGACATCTAGTGGAACGTGGCCATATACCTACGATAGCTGCGACACTGGCACTTTCCCCAACCAAACATACTCCAACCACTCCGGTCCTCCCGCCGCACTCCACTCGGACGCTTCTCGTGATAAATACAACAACGAACTCAGCTGGCTCCCAGGTCAAAGGCTATCAGCCTGTTCGTGTCCAGGTTCCGACCATCCCGGGCCATCGACCGATAAAGGAAGAGGAGCGCCCGAGATTGATATTTTCGAAGTTGAGAAGGACAAGATCAATCCGACTGGTCAAGTCGCCTCGCAGAGCGCACAGTTTGCGCCCTTTACGCATGATTATCTGTATTCAAACCAGACGAACGATCAGTATCGGATTTTCGACGAAGATGTTTCGAGGCCAAATCCATACAGAGGCAGTGCGTTGCAACAGGCCGTGTCGACGCTCGGTACGCTGCCCACCGACATGTTCCAAGGCTCTGGAGCGGTGTACCGTACCATGGGTCAGGACCAGCCTCCGTTTCTCCGTTTCTTTAGACTGATTTCTCGCCAGGGTTTGAATATTTCGCGAACCCAAAGAACCGTTCAGAAGGATCCATCACCTGGCAGATCGACGGTAAACCGACCTACCGGTTAGGTGCGGGTGCTATGGGACCAGACCCCGATACGCAGATATCAGCCAGATTGATACCTGAGGAGCCGATGGCGATCGTGTTGAATTTGGGCATCTCACGTGGGTTACATTAAGCTGTTCCCTTCTATCCATTTACCTGGCGGACCGCCCTGTAGAAAACTGGCAAAACATCGACTTGTCGACGATGATATTCCCCGCCGAGCTCAAATTTGACTACGTAAGAGTGTATCAGCGAAAGGGCCATACCAACGTTGGATGTGATCCTAAAGATTACCCGACAAAGAAGTATATTGAGGACCATATTGAGGCGTATACAAGTATGTATAGTTTCAATTTCACTCCCTTTCTCCACGCGATCCTGATGGCGATAATCAGATGCGAACAAGACGACGTGGGATTGGCCCATACCCACGAACAGTTTACTTGCGGGAGGTTGTTAACATTCACCTTCGCTTTCTCTTTCGCCTGCATGCCACATTCCTCCGCCTACTACCACCACCGCCACTACCGCCACCATTACCACGTTAACATTTTGCATCGACTGGACTGTGAACTTCCCTTTATTATTTATTCACAAGCCCACATTACAACAGGTTCATATATATACGACACACTCTTGCCACTCCCTAGATGCATCGTCACTCGTTCAAGGATATAAATATATTACATATATATATCTTAGTGTTTCGTCACCAACTTTTTTTTTCTGCATTCAAGTTCATAATGACCCATCTTTGCAATTCCCTTTCTTTTTTTTCTTTCCCGCCCCTGGGACATTGATTGTGCATGGACAAAGATATTATGTGTAGTTAATCGGGTTTTTTTAGTGGGTGTATATAGGGATTACTACTCGGTGCTGGATTGCCGGTTGTTTGTGCAGAAGGTATTTCGACAAGGTCTGTGCAAGTTTTCGCCTCCTAACTGTTTATATCATTACTTGGGAGGCGTGTTTTGCTGACGATAATGATACTCGTACCTTGCCTGGGTAGGCGTATCATCATGGTATCATGATTGCAAAGGTAAGCACGGGACCACTTGGATCTTACAATGCCATCGCCCTCGAGTTTCATTGGCAAGAGGCTGACTTCCCATATGTCGCGGCGAGGTGGAATCCCGGCGTACAATTGCTACTCAAGTAACATTATGTTAACCCCTGACACTACACTGGCTGGATCAACGACAGAAACCATCAATACCCACTGCGGCTGCCACTTCCGACTTGTTCCAAGACCCCAAGCCGAGGTGACCGGTGGCTTGTAGTGAACCGTGTGTGGTATCCTAATGTTGGAAGAATAGCCCAAACGCGGCGACGCCCAACGATATAATCAGATGTGATCCAAACGCCGCTGAGAAGACGGTCAAAACGGCGATTCTGGGGTTTGAAGAGCTCGGGAAGACGCAATGAACCCCAACGAGGGAGAGTGGAGTATACGAGGATTAGAAAGAGGACGGCGACAATGTAAGCTTCGTCGAATGGGTTGCCTATCCGTGTAAAGGTGAAAATGGAGAAGACGGCGACGAGGGATGTGATAACGAAAAGCAGAGGGTAAGGAATATGGCCCAGAGCTTCTTACGAGAAGGCTCGCTACTGTTGCCGTCCTCCGAAACGGAGATAGGAAAGCACCGGAGAAACCCCCATTAGAAGGGTCTAACCTCTCCCGAGCCAGAGATAATAATCTTCACAGGCGTTCCAACGTATGAGCTCCGCCACTCCGGCCAATGCAACGAATCCTGCACAGTATAGTAACCCCCGGTATACTACGGCACGAATTGAGTGAATGGTCTTTTCGATCAAACTGTCTATATCGCCGTCTTCATTAAGGGACGCTACTGTTGAAGAACGGACATAGGGCATTTCGACTTGGTGGTGGGAGTGGTGAGGCGGAGGAATAGCTGCTGCGCAGATTCTCAGTTGACAGATAGGCGCCGCATTGAATATCAATTATACGGAGCAAGTACGGAGAATATCAGAGCCTCCGCATTCGAGGCCGGTTATAGGATTCTGATCATCCAGTTTCTCCAGAAGGATTTTTAGGTTCAAAGCTCTCCTACGTAGCAAAGGAACATGAACGGAGAACAAAGGCGATAACACCGTGAACGTACAAGAGTGATTAGTGACGTAAAGTTCCCATTGTTGACAGATGGAAAGCAAGTTCATTGTTCGACGAAACGAGGTACATTACATTCATGAAAGATGTTACTAATACAGAATGGATTGGTCAGACAATGGGAGATATCGAAAGTATGCTGCTGGTGAAGAATGATTTGCAACGGCTACACTGAAATTTGGTTATTTAGTTACTGGTTTGTTTTGAATCTATCCCTGAAGAAAACTGTCGTACCTCGTCACACCAACGTACTAAATTTGGGAATGTCCTGGCAAACAGTATCAATGTGATCCCTCCAATTCTTCAAGTGAATTGGGCAGCAAGTATTCACGGCTCCCATTTCCAAAAAAAGGTCGTCTGGCTTGGACAACATCTCTATCTTTCCCCCAAGCTTATCAAGCATCGGGAGGACCACGTTTTGACTCCATGCGGCACAAGTGCACCTCGTGGGCCTCACGATTGCCTTTGAATATGCATCCCGCCACTTTTGGTAATATCGTACCTATCGGTAACGGCCGTTAGTACAGCCCAACTATATTATCAATCCACTCACCCATGCTACAGCAATTTCTGGCGGCATGCGATCGATCACAGTATCGAGTGGTTGCCCTATTACCAGCGCCGCAACTTTATCAAGAAGGTCTTGATAATCGTGCTTTGCCGCGTATACGAGAACATCCAAGGGGTGCCTTTCAGTTTCGAGACTGAAGCCGATCTGATTGATTAGCTTGGAGGCAGATATGTTATAGACTTACACCATATACGTGTTGCAAGTATACATTGCCGAGTACAGCTGGAACTTTTCAGCAGCCTCTGCCAGATCAGCTAACACGCGAAAGGACACTTTTCGAAGGTTCGGTTGCCTCTCGGGGTACATGAAGACGAAAAGAATATCGAGAACCTCTGAATGTTCAAGCATTGGAACAATGTCTTCCTTTCTTATTACGAATTCAGCGGCTGAAAAGGCAGCCGCAGCGGATTCGAGATTTTTGCGATGGATACGATAGCAGAGACCGTCGCACGACTGAAATGTGACTTCTGCATCGGAGGCATTGACTGGGAGGCAAAGGTTACATAGAGAAGAACAAATGAACGGTTCTGATTGCTCACATTTTGGAGAGAACTTGTGCTGTAGGAAAGACTCGGGTAGCTTAGAGTCACTTGTTGACCCTTCAGTGGCAGGACCAGGCATGGTAGCGATTGGGATAAGATATGGGGGATCATGAGGGAAGGAAGACGTTCACTTTAAGAGCTTCGACAGTCCTACACATGCTAGGCATTTTTTTCAACATCGTGCAGTGGCGTCACGGTCTCTTTTGGGATTTGTTGGTATGTATTTGTAGCAGCGCGAAGCCCGCTTCGATCGTTCTGGTACAACTTCGACATTTATTTCAGCATTAGGTAAAAGCGTTGTAGTATATGTATGCAGCAAGGTCAGAATCAAGTTGGGGCCTCGTGCATCAAGGGTACTGACTGCGGCACATCTACACGACTCACCAGCATTCCGCAGCAAGAAGAAGCGTATGAACACATGATAGGGATGAATGTTGAGGTTAAGAACATGACGAGATGCAGAGTCGACCAATCCTTGGAACTTTTGAACGCTGAGTTCCCACGCAGAATTGCCAGGAAGCAAGGGAAGTCATGTGCAGTGGGCCACGCCACTATCGACGCTCCGTGTCTGCTAATGAACTTAGTAAGTAAAATTTTGCGGCAGTCTCATCTTTTCGGAACGGAGGTCGGCTAGTCTTCAAGTTGCAGTCAATAAAATCATTCTTATAAGATAGTACGATTGCCTATGTAGGTGGATTAGGGAACATGTAAGTACTAAGCTTCGGTAGACATATGCAAGCATTAAATACTTGATCATGCCAGCTAGATAAGTGTCTTGAGCAACAACCATCGCCTTTCCCATCAAGGATTGAAAAAATCTCTTCCAACATGCATAATGATTCTACTTTGCCTCCAAATCGCTCCCAAATTCTCACGTAAACGGTATCCCATGTGGGACAACAGCGGTTTGACTTCCTTGCGTTATAAACTTCGTCTGCCAGTACGCTCTGCCACTTTAGATAGTATTGAACCTGGATTCAGTGCAGCGGTACTGAGTCAAAGGCTAGACAATGGAAATTCAAGCAGAAATTTACCCATGCCACAACCGCATTGGTAGGAAGTGAGAGGGCCACTAGTTCAGTACCTTTTCCGAGTGCTAATGGCCCTGCAGAGTCCACAAGTTCAACATAGCGATGGATCACCGCATATCGCAATACTTCAATGGGATGATCAGATACAGCGGCACTTAATAAGTGAACTTCATCTTTGTCCGAAATGAGTAGTGGGGTAACATTGACTCACGTCATGTAAATACAGCAAATGGCCATAGCTGAGAATACCCGATACTTCTCAGCAGCATCTGCCAAGTCAGATAAGGTTCCGAACCGCAATTTCTTCACATCGGGTACCGGCTTTGGATACACGAACGTGAAGAGCAGCTCGAGGATCTGTGCACTCTCCGTCAATGGCACGACCTCACCCTTGACGGGTTTGAATTCGAGTGGTGGAAATCCTGCGGCGCAACATTTCAAGTTCTCGCGATGTATAAAGAATAGCACGTTGTCTGAAGATTTGAAATGGATATCAGCGTCTTCCGCGTTGACTGAGATAACAATGAGTAAATGTCGATTCTAGACAAAAGCTGGCAACAAACACTGAGATGAAACTGGGCTTGAATCCATGACGCAAACAGTCAAACTCCACGTGCTTCTATGAGTGAGCGATGAGATCTTGAGAGGTGAGTGAAAGTGGGAGCATCCCAAAAAAGGAAGGGATGCGTGGTTTCGTGACAAGGTGACAGACTCACGAGATATCATTGTGGACCGCCCCTTAGAAAACTGGCAAAACATCGACTTGTCGACGATGGCCGCCGAGCTCAAGTTTGATTACGTAAGAGTGTATCAGCGAAAGCCTGGCCATGATACCAACATTTGGTGTGATCCCAAAGATTACCCAACGAAGAAGTATATTGAGGATCATATCGAGGCGTATACAAGTATGTATACTTTCAACTTCACTTTCTTTCTCTACGCGATCCTGACGGCGGTAGCTAGATCCGAACAAGGCGACCGTGACGTGGGATTGCCCATACCCAGGTTGTTAACATTCACCGTCGCTTTCTCTTTCGCCTGCATGTCACATTCCTAAGCCCACCCCCACCATTACAGACAACAGGGCAAAAAGGGTAATTGATATTACCATCAATACCCACTTTGGCTGCCACTTCCGACTTGTTCCCAAGACCCCAAGCCGAGCTGAGTGACCGGCTGGTATAGTATCTTCAGAAGGCAATTCTACGGAGAAGTACGGAGGGTATCAGGGTCTCCACATTCTAATTCGAGGTTGGTTATAAGATTCTGATCATCACGTTGCTCCAGGAGGAGTTTTAGGTTCAGCAAAGCAACCTGAGGATGAACGGAGAACAAAGGCGATAACACTGTGAACGTAAATGAGTGTATAAAGTTCCCATGGTTGACAGATGGAAAGCAAGTTGTTTATTCGACGAAGCGGGGTACATTACATACATTCATGAAAGGCGTCACTAATATAGAATGAGTCGGTCAGACAATGAGAGATATCGAAGTTGATGCTCGGTATGCTGGTGAAGAATGTTTCGCAACTGCTACCGCACTGAAATTTGGTTATTTAGTCGCTGGATCGTTCTAACGTGCCAATGCGCCACAACTTCTGCAGACCCTGTGATGAAAATATGACTTCCTGAATCTATCCCTGACGAAACTGTCGTACCTCATCACAACAACGTGCTAAACTTGGGAATATTTTCGCAGATAGTTCCAATGTGATTTCTCCAACTCGTCAAGTGATTTGAGCAGCAATTATTCACGACCGCTATTTCCAGGAAAAGGTCGTCTGGCTTGGACAACATCTCTATCTTTCCCCCAAGCTTGTCGAGTATCGGGAGGACCACATTTTGACTCCATGCGGCACAAGTGCACCTCGTGGGCCTCAGGATCGCCTTTGAATATGCATCCCGCCACTTTTGGTAATATCGTACCTATTGAATAACGGCCGTTAGTACAGCCAGACTGTATTATCCAACCATTAATTCTCTCACCCATGCTACAGCGATTGCTGGCGGCATGCGATCGATCACAGTATCGAGTGATAGCCCTATCACCAGCGCCGCAGCTTTATCAAGAAGGTCTTGATAATCGTGCCTTGCCGCATATACGAGAACATCCAAAGGATGCTTTTCGGTTTCGAGACTGAAACCGATCTAATCGATTAGCTGGGAGGCTGATATGTTATAGACTTACACCATATAAGTGTTGCAAGTATGCATTGCCGAATACACCTGGAACTTTTCAGCAGCCTCTGCGAGGTCAGCTAAAACGCGAAAAGCCACTTTTCGAAGGTTCGGTTGCCTCTCGGGGTACATGAAGACGAAAAGAAGGTCGAGAACCTCTGAATGTTCAAGCATTGGAACAACGTCTTCCTTTTTGCTTACGAATTCAGCGGCCGGAAATGCAGCCGCAGTGCATTCGAGATTTTTGCGATGGATGCGATAGCAGAGACCGTCGCACGACTGAAATGTGACTTCTGCATCAGAGGCATTGACTGGAGGCAAAGGTTACATAGACAAGAACAAATGAACGGTTCTGATTGCTCACATTTTGGAGAGAACTTGTGCTGTAGTAGGAAAAACTCCGAGTCGGGTAGCTTAGAGTCACTTGTTGACCCTTCAGTGGCAGGCCCAGGCATGGTTGATGACAAGCGATTGGGATAAGATATGTGGGGTCAGGGGGAAAGGAAGACGTTCACTTTAAGAGCTTCGACAGCCCAACACATGCTAGGCATTTTAGGCAGTTCAAGACCAACCATGATCGTTGCGTCTCATTTGGGATTTGTTGGTATGTATTTGTAGCAGCGAGCCGTATCATGATAGTACACTTACGGTGTCTCTACTAACAACTTAGGCCAACCGGACTCCAGTACATATTTCCGTAGGTTCATAAACTGACATCATTTCTCCTTGGATTTTAGCATTGTTATTTTATGCAGCAAGGTCAGAATCTTGTGACCTCGTGCATCAAGGCTGCTGACTGCGCAGTCCACCGATCTCCGAGCCAGCATTCCGCAGCAAGAAGAAGCGTACATATGGGGAATGAAAGATCACATGTTATGAACGATAAGGATGGATGACATGACGAGATGCAGACGACCAATCCTTGAAATCGTTCAGAACACTGACTTGGACTCTCGGAGTTCCCACCGCAGAATTGGGTAGACCGTAGAATTAAGAAGCAAGGTGCGGACCTGCGGTGGGCCACGCTACTATCGAATTTGGCGCTCCGTGGCCTCCTGCTAATGAATACGTACAAATTTGCGGCAGTAAGTATTCTTTTCAGCACGAAGGTCGGCTAGTCTTAAAATCATTTTTTTACAAGATAGTACTAATATACTATGACCTATGTAGGTGGATTAGGGAACAAGTAAGTACTAAGCTTCGGTAGATGATTGCAAGTACTAAATAGTTGATCGCGCCAGGTGGATAAGCGTTTTGAGCAACAGCTATCGCCTTTCTCAGTTATTGCAAAAACCTCCTTCAATGTGCATAATGATTCTACTTTGCCTCCAAATCGCTCCCAGATTCTCACGTAAACGGCATCCCATGTGGAACAACAGCGGTTTAACCTCCATGAGGCATAAACTTCATCTGCCAGTACGTTCTGCAAATTTCGATAATATTGAACCTAGATTCAGTGTAAGTCAAAGGCTAGGCAATGGAGATTCAAGCAGAAATTTACCCATGTCACAACCGCGTTGGCAGGAAGTGCGAGGGCCACTAGGTCAGTGGCTTTTCCGATTGTTAATTTCGCTGCAGAGTCCACAAGTTCAATATAGCGATGGATCACCGCATATCTCAATACTTCAATGGGATGTTCAGATACAGCAGCACTGAATAAGTGGTTTTTCAACTTTGTCCGAAATGAGTAGATGAAGTGGCATCGACTCACGCCATATAAATGTTGCAAATGGCCACCGCTCAGAATACTTGATACTTCTCTGCAGCGTCTGCCAAGTCAGATAAGGTTCCGAACGGCAATTTCTTTATATCGGGTACCGGCTTTGGATACAGTGTACACGAACGTAAAGAGCAACTCGAGGACCTGTGAAATCTCCGTCGATGGTACGACCTCGCCCTTGCCAGGTTTGAATTCGATGGTGGAAATCCTGCAGCGCAAGTTCTCGCGATGTATAAGTAACAGCACGTTGTCGGAAGATTTGAAGAGGATATCCGCATCTTCTGCGTTAACTGAAATGTTGAAAATGGGTAAGTTATAATTTATTGCTGGGTACAAATACGTGAGCTACGAACACTGAGACGAACTGGGCTTGAATCCACGGCGCCAGCTTCTTGTGCTTGGTCATGAATGTCAGAATAAACCATTATGGACATCTTATAACTTTATTTCTTCACGTGAAAATTGAGATCAGAGTGTTCTGTGCAGAAAACATTACAGAGAAAATATCATCGATCATTCGTGTCCTCCCGCTTATGAGGAAGAATTGGGGTACAAGAATACACTGAATGGACGGAGTCTATTTACGGTGTCTAGTGCATTAGACCGCCATTTCTTCATGGATGAGCTGCAGCAGGATTTGGCCTTATCGCTTTCGGAGCCACGTTGCGCAAGGAAACAATTTTCCCTCCCAACCTTTCCATTGCGTTTGCACACTGATAATTCCAACCGACACACATGTGTTCTGGGCAATCATCTGCGTAGACTTTCACCAAGCCATCCAGCCATTGCTGGAAGTATTTACCCTATAAAATCGGTTCAGATAGTGGCCTAAACTCTCAAGTATGAACGGGTTTACCCATGCGGCTATTGAGGAAGCTGAGACAATGAAGCAGGATCAAATCAAATACCCTTGATCACATGGGCCGAGGCTCTTTCTCGTCTTTATACAGCTGCCTCTTCTCACCAAAAAAGTTGTCGGAAGACTGGGATGAGCTTACAATGTACCCGGAGAGAACGTACGTCACTCCTCCTCCGTTTGATGACCCATTTGGCACCAAACCCCATTGCTTCTCGGGGTCAAACTCTTTATGACGCTTTCGTCCCTTCCACACTTTGACATGCCTGTCGTCCTAACCCACACGAAAATCAGTTCAGAAATAGAGAAAGGTAACTGACCTAGCGTTAAACACCCCTCTTCCTGATATACAAATCACAGAGTTCGCTCACTCTCGTATCGCACCACGACCCACACTGTTGTCCATCCTTCTTGCGAGCATTACACCGTCCAAAATCGCGTGATCTACCAACCAGTAAGATCGCACCGGCAGATTCGGGCGAGATATTCGCTGAAGAAGAGTTCCCCAGTGTCGCTGATGTTGAGTTGCGCTGTCAAGAACTCTGCATACTGCAACATACATGGGACATGAAAACTTACTTGGAAAGGCTTCAACACCCTCGGGTTCAGTAGGGCGACGACATCTCCATGTTGTAGCTCTCAAACGCGCCCTTGCTTCCACCTTTGTAAATTTTTACTTTCTTTTCCCTTGCTCTTCGTCCCCAGCTTCAAGCCAATCGACTCGAACAGAAGCATGGACAGGCATGCATCACCGTATGAAACCTGCGCCTCCCATTTCCCTTCTTTACTCCTTGCTCCGAAATCCACTAATCTGACATTGACGTATCGCCCTTTGCGGTGTTCTCGTCTTCCTGTTGTCTTTCTTTTTCTTTCCCCTTTCCACCATGTTTGTTCTTGTTCTCCACTTTCTTCTTTTCGTCTTCATCAAGCCACACAGGCGCCCTTGTACTTGACTTCCCCGATTTCAGCTACTACAGCAATTGTAACCCGATCTCCTGAGACTGGCACGTCGTAGGACTGCTTGTCTGTGCTTAGACCACACAAGAATACAGTCGTGAGAGGGTGAAAGATAGAAGCGCCCGCGCATATATTCAGAAATATCTTCGTGGGGTATTACCCGTGAGCCTCAACAACTCCATTGGAAGTTTATGTGGCGGCGAAAAGTGTGACGTACAGTAAACGAATACCAGAGTGAGGTTCCAGGCGATCACAATTAGGGTCGTCTAAAAGCGGGTTGTGCTCATATGGCCCGCTTCATGTCTTCTACGATCGTGAGATCCTCCTTGCGTTTAGGGCTTGCGTGGCCATGCTGTATGCTGGTGTATTGCTTAGAAGAATCCGCTGCAACAAGGGGACAATTCAATGCGTACCTTGGTGCAGCATCTGTACAGGAGGTCGGATGCCGATCTGGATGGTCCGTTTTTCCTCGGCATCCATGACACGGCTCGTCATTCGTCAAGGCTGCAACCCTGTTTCAAGAAAGTAGCCGGAGCTGGTTTGTCGCCTGTCCATTGAAGACGCAGAAGGTGCAGCATTGCGAGTTCGGTGTGCTTGCTGACATCCTTAGCGGTCTCCAGTTTGCGTTTCTCTTGAGTCCATTAGAGCGCATCAGCTATGATATGATAGACGTACGCACTTTTCGGCGAAGGTGTCGCTGGAGCAAGGATACTAGTAGAGCCTCGCGAGTTGGCATTCTCCGTGTGTCCTTGGTTCACCTTTTTACGCCTGCTACAGAGCTCTGTTCTTCACCAGGCAACTCAACGAGTCGGGCTTGAATCAAAGCGATCTGTCTGCGGATTACATCTTCTTGGAGTCGATGAGAAGCGGACTCCGTTCAAGCTCCGAGAGACGCGCTTGTTTGGCAAATGTTTATTTACGATTTGCAAGTTGCCCCAAGAAAAGAACTACTTACTCCTCCTAGCCTCCGTTGTGGTGCATCCGGATCTTTGTATTTTGACACTCCGATACATCTCCGCTCGCACGGGATCGTTTACTAACGGACAACAAACAGTGACATACACTAACAGCAACCAAATAGCTACATACAACACTTATCGTATATACTACAAGCGTTTGCGGCTGCGCCGCTCGCTGGGGTCTGTACGGGCTTTATTATAACAGTAAAGCTTTATCTGTCACCCTGAGCAGAACGGAGGGAGGAAGCTTAGACGCGTTGCGAGACATCCCAGGATTTCCAGCAAGCGTTGAAAGGCATCTCGGCATGAGGTTAGTAATGATTACAGAGGCAGAGCGAAGTGAGGGAGTTGCTCTTTCCGGAAGTGTAACTGCAAAAACGACAGGCAGGTGCCTTTCACCTCTCCACTGCTTTCAACCTGTGTGAGGGAGCAGTGCCAAGGTCGGCTCCGTTCCTGTTCTCACGCATGGTGTGCATAGTGCACAGTGTAAGTGCATGCTGGAGCGGCAAAAATTTGCGTCATTTATAGTGTTTTGTTTGGTCGTTCACACTTCTGAGACACAGGGGGCGTATATAAGGGGCGTCGAGAACGATGGTCGTCAGAGGGCGCGGGCCGGCGGAAGCCGGTCATGTGCAGCTCTAGATAATTATAAGATGTATGGAATAACGGGACTGTTTTGACGTGCCCAGTACTACGATACTTCCAGCGGCCTGCCCACGTCCACAACTCCTCCATCAGCTCTGTTGCATTGATGCAGAGGGCCCTGCATGTGACTACTACACATGTAGGCTCTCTGCATCAATGAAGCCAAAAGCATAGGACGCCCAGACAGTGACGCCGACGCTGCCCTCTTCCTTCCTGGTCGTCGCCTCCACCAGAACAATCTCATAATCCAGGATTAGTTCTAATCGAACCCTCAAGGCGTCTCCCAATTCGTGGGAGACGCCTTGAGGATTTGTATCAGTCAAGTCCTGACTTGGTGCCTGATCATACGTAGGAACCGAAGAGGTAGGTGGAGGTGATAGAAGGATAGGATTAGACGGTAGTTGAAGCAGTAGGTGATGGTTCGCTAGTCACCGATGCGCGATGCCACTTGTGTTGGTTCTGTCACCACTGAATGGACTTTATTTTCGTAGTTGATTCTGCATTCATGACAGTATATACGGTAGACAAGATGCATGGGATGAGTGTCATTGAATAACGAAGTGATTCTAGCAACTGCTACCAGTGGTCAAGAGAAAGCTGATGACGAACGTGCACCCTGCCTTGTTACTTCCATCGCGTATTGTTTTGTTATTTAATGTAATGATTCTCCATACGCATTTTATACAGTTGTTGTGACCAACACGCACAAAAAAAGGCAAAGACGAAGTGTTCAATGAATCAGCTCATGTTAAAGGCTTAGCAACACTGCGTTTGCTAGTGACTTTCGCATGCAAAGCCAAGGAAGTAACGAAGCCGTGCAAATTCTTCATCTTTGGCTTCTTGATCGTCGCATTGTTTCGATTGCCCAAAGTCGATGATCGTAACTCCCAAGTCGCCCATAAGGATATTCTCCTGACGGATATCTCCGTGGAGGATGCCCGCATGATGAATGGACTCCATTGTCAACAGAGCGGATTCCCTAGTTTGAAACGGAAAATCAGCATTGTAAGTTGAACGAGTTCTTTGGTGACCTACCGGTCAGAGACCGACAAAATGTGTTGCGGTTCTGTGACGAGTGGAACACCTGCATAAAGCATGACAAGAGCACAAGCATCGTCTTCGGCGCCATCGAAGAAACCCAGTACTGTCGCAATACCTCGAAGAACTCCGTTCGACCTCAAGCGGCGATACACTTCGTATTCTTCCCTGAGGGCATCCCGCTGTTCAATGTCGAACGCGAGCTTGACGACAACGTCCAGTGGTACAGTGTCATCCGAGGCTTCCAGTTCAAGTGTGCCGCGGTGGGCCATGCCTGTTGCACCCCGCCCAAATTCTGATGTCAGGACAATGGTCAGACAGTCCTCTAGTCTGCAAGTGCGGATGTCTCGTTGGGAAAATGGAGGTGTTGGACACCTTGTGTGCGCCAGAATCGGAGGAACAGAGCGCACGAACGAGGCAGGGACTGGTGAGTCGTATACACCATATTGGAGGTAGAGCTGGATCAAATCACGGTTGCTGGCCATGTGTATCGTTTTCTGGAGCTCGTCAAGTTCGTCGAGAGGTTGACATAGTTCCTCGGTGGTTACCAGTTCATCACCAGTGTGATCATTCCTTCCTGGGGATTTACCTCTCTTTCTGCCGCCGCCAGGGGACTTTGG
>KN818297.1:17985-28194 GCA_000827485.1 Amanita muscaria Koide BX008 | reverse complement strand
AGTTGACAAGCAAGCAAGGAAATGGTAAGGACATGGATGAGAATCACATGATAAGACAGCGTCACGTGTTGTGACGGCGACTTCTACAACGCAGTGACGGTCACTTGGCCTTTCCCTTCAATCACTTCTAAATTTGCTGCCGAACATCTAGACTCACGGAACTCTCGCCTCCCATGTCCAACTTACGACCTTGATCTATTCTGTTGAGGACTTGCAGAAAATATTGCAGAGAAAAGATCATCGATCATTCGTGTCCCGCTTACTTATGAGGAATTAGGGTACAAGAATGCACTGAATGGACGGAAACTATTTACGGTGCCCACTGCATTAGACCGCCAAGTATTCATGGCTGAGCGGCAGCATTGTGACATGTTACTGGAGCCAGCTAGAATAAGTCCCAAGTTGCGTAAGGAAACAACTCTCCCTCCCAACACTTCCATTACGTTTGCACGTTGAAAATTCCAACTCGAACATGATGCCGATTGACAACTTGAGCGATCCTTTGTGTAGACTTTCACCAAGCCATCCAGCCATTGCTGGTAATATTTACCCTGTAAAACAGGTGTTCAGATAGCAGCCTAAACTCTCAAGTATCAACGTGTTTACCCATGCGGGTATTGTGTTCGGAGGTAGACGGTCAAGCGCTTCTGAAAGGGGCCGTGTTATAACAAGCGGAGCCGCAATGTCGAGAAGCTCCTTATAGTGATGTATTGCTGCATATCGCAGGACGTCGACAGGATGATCGTTGACAACTACCCTGAATTATCAGAATAAGCATGGGCCGAATGGATCCATGAGATATCCAACGAACGTCATGCGCATGCTACATATCATCATGGCGGAAAATACTTGATATTTCTCCGCAGCCTCTGCTAAAGATGCTAAGGTTTTGAACGGCAAACCCTTCACATCGGGTAGTGGTTTCGGATACAGGAAAGCGAAGAGTAATTCTAGGACCTCTGAGGTCTCTATCAAATGCACGATCTCGTCTTTGATTGTCTTGAATTCGACTGGCGGAAATGCTGCGGCAGAACATTTCAAGTTCTCGCGATGTATAAAGAATAGCACGTTGTCGGAAGATTTGAAATGAATATCAGCGTCTTCCGCGTTGACTGAGATAATAATGGGTAAATGACTAGACAAAAGTCGGCAACAAACATTGAGATGAAACTCGGGTTGAATCCATGACACTAACAGCACGTTCTCGTTTGAGTGAGTGATGATCTGAGCGATGCTTCCAGATAGGAAAGAGGGAAGAGGTGCAAGAGTTGCTGATAGTGCAGTCAATGCCGGAATGCTAGTGCTACTAAGCGAGGTGACAGAGCGAGCAAGTAGTTATTTCTGTCACCTCGTCACAAAACCTTGCATCCCAATCGATATCCTCATAGACTCTCAACATATGTTAGCGAAACTTTCCGCAAATATGTCTCTCATTACAATGCGGTGTGCATTCGTCTCAATCATCACCCTGATCCAAGGTCTCTATGCCATCTCCCCTCGCCCCCTTTCGGCGTTTTTCTCCGGCGTCTTATGCATAAAGTTCGCGCTGCTGATCAACATTGATTATTTCATCTGCGTCTGTGGCGCTACTACGGCTACGCAGTTGAACGGCAGAGGATGAATGAATGTGAAAATGGTACATGGATGATGGACGTATAGATTGAGATGACGCCTTGTTGCCGTTTTCTGACGAGACTGGCATGTCATGTGAGCATGGTCAATCGTTTAGCAGCCTGGTGAGAATCGAAAATTCTGTGATTGCTGTTAGGAGTCGATGATTTGGGAAATTCAGACATTAACCAATATAACATCGAGGGCACTCTATTGCGTCCCGAACGATACAACTAAGACGACTTGTAGTTCACCGCGTGTTGATCAAGTAGTCTGCACTTTATTTCGAGCTCATGGAAGGTAAGTTTGGGAGTAGATGAATCATCGCGAAGGCATGTGACGTTTCCGCCACTGAATTTGCACCGGCGACTTTGATGAGAAATTAATCACGAGATAATTGGTGGGAGTGAAAATTAATATTCACCGCAACCTGATGACCGCATCCAAGGTTTCACATTGAAAGCTTCCCCCTCGATATCACCAGATTTGACAGTGACGTGATCGCGATAGTAAGCCGGCTACTCCCGGATTCCAGGATACAGAATAACGGGTGTTTAGACGAAGCCCGGTGAACTTGCAGCGACATTGTGGAGATGAAGGTACCCAGATTTTGCAACGTTTTAACACATGACGCTTGAGTTCTGGTTTAAGCTTTCCGCAATGCACATGTGGACATAATGACGTACCAAACGAATGTGCAGAATTGTATAAAATCAAGACAAACGCGGATAACAGTGAGGAGAGCAATAAGATAGGAATAACTTAGGGAGAAAATCAGGGTCGTATATGAGGTGGTTCCCATCGGCGATAATATTCTAGTCCATTACCCAGGTTTTGACTGCCATCGAGGCGCCAATGTCCGGGTGTAAGAGCACTGAGGAAAGCCAATACTGTAGATAGCGACGACGACGATCCAGGAACGCGGGGCGAAATCGTGAGAATGGTGATTTTGGAGGTAGCGGCGGTATTGAGGGAATGAGGTGATGCTTAACATGCACACGTGTGAGAGTCGAAAGCATAAATCGTACACAACGTAACATACTGGGAGCGATCGTCGAAGAGCAATCTCCAGTTCTGCAAAGGCATTATACCGTTTATGTTTGTGAATTATGATACCCTGTTGTGTGAGATCAGAACGTGTTGCAAGATGCAAGGGTCCCTCTAGGGCTCTGGGTCTACCTACCGCTTTTGTCTTGATCGCACAGTCGTAGACTAAATTTTGTTTATAAGAAATGTGAATTGGAGCTTATACAGCGGAAATTAAAACGCACCGATGTATGCGCCTTTTCTTTGGTCACCAACACTTGTCCAACCTGGGATGTTAACATCACTGGTGAAAGCGAGACTTGTCCCAGTGTTGTCTTCTAGCCAAATGTCTCTGGAATACACCGAGAGGGTGTGGGATGGTGATATAGACCGGGGAGGAAGCGAACGATTGTCGACGTCCTATTACTACTTAGCCTGGTTAGTCCATGGTGAGTATAATCTGGACAAACCGAATCGGAGACGAGGGTCTCATACAATCTCATCTCCGCTTCAACATCAATTTTCCCATGATCATGTATCACCTCGATCTGGCTTGTGGTATTGGCGAATGGACTGTGCTCAACTGTGGGCGTTATGGGACCCCCTATGGTCGTTGGAGTCGTTGGCGAATAGAGCTCATCGTTGAGGGAGAGCATGAAGTGAGGGGTGGAAAATTTCGGTCAGGTGCGGAGTCCATAACACCGTCGATTGCACTGCCCCGAGTACCCCTGACACCCGAGCGTGCGCGCCCACTAGCGACGCCCATGCGGATGTCAGATTGGTGTTAGATCTTTCAGCCACCTCCCATATCAATTGATCAGATAGAACCGTACCACAGGATCCTTGCAATGAGCTCCGGTGTAGTCGAACAATTTGTCAATAAGCGACATGTCAAAACAAACGGCATCACAATATAGTAATACTGGGTAAGTGATTCCCATGCTTTCTCATGCTCCAGCATGTTCCCCATAACTCGGAGTCTGTCACAACGATCATGACGTCGATTAGGCTACTTTAATATAGCATCCGTGCATCTGTGGGTTAGTCTAATCGGGGTTTTTGAACCTCATTTCACGCTGAGTACTTAATTTTCCTGTGGGAACAGTGGGGTGCCGACACTGATATAATACAGGAGTGAACCCATGACTAAGTTATGACAAGGCGCTTGCGTACGGTGCCTTCCCCCTCTGGCCTAATCCCACCGTGACCTAAGGTTTTACTGCATAATTGTACCGAATCGGAGCAGCTGATCGCCACTAGCTCATTCGCCCCTGACATTGTAGAAAAACGGAAGGGTCATATATTCACCGCATTACATATTACCCCAATCAGGGATGGTGTTGAGCGGTGCTACCACTTGCACCATGGTATGTACCACTCCCTCCGCTCCACTTTGTCCGTGCTGATCTTGGACACTGCTCCAGATTTCGAGTATTGGGTCCATCTCGTTTATCGATCGAATCAACCAGCATTACACGTCAAAGAGATCAAGTAAAGAACTCGCCAAACAGGCCAAGCTATTCATAGGCGCCGTCGCTGCTTCGCCCAAAGTCATCCCACAATGGTTGCGGAGGTTCGAATTTGACCTCGATCTCTTCCTGCGCACGTTATTGGAATGCGTTCCGACGTCGTTGAGTCGGCGATATGTTGCGAGCGCGATTCTGGGGTGCATCGCGGGGGAATGGCACTGTTCAGAGAGCGTGGAGAATCTGCGGGAACTTGCGTTGAATTGGTTTGGGCATCTGTTCTGGACTTGTAAGCAACCTCTTTGCTGGGTTATTTGTTATGATTGACGCGTTCTTCTTTTGGATTCCAGTCAAGTCAGCAGGTGCAGACGGCATGCTCGCAACAAGTGACGATGTTCTACATCATTACATCCGTGAAGCAGTATGTTCCATTTCTTTCCCTGTACTGGTTCTCGCTGACACAAGGCATGTTTAGGTGTTGAGGCGGGAGGGATATCGGTGTCTTGTCACCGGCGTGTATGATTGGCAGCGGGCCCAGAGACACCAAGTTCCGAAAGCAAACATGGATTATGCCTGTATCCTACCAAGAACTGCGAGACCAGATCATTCTCGTGACGATGCTAAGCGCAGTATAGTCAGTTCGACATTCCTTCCATATACAATCTATGTAAGCTCACACGTTTACATACAGCACGACTACTTTTCCCCTGCAAGTTGGGATATATTCCAGCACTATATGTCTGTGGCGATCGATGATGAAGAAGTCCTCTTGGACGAACTGGAATCCCCTGCCAACGCAGTCGCGATGGAGCTTGATGCGGGTTATTCGTTCCAACAGTTCTATTTTAGTTTGGAGACGTGCCCTGGTCAGGTTAGTCAGTTTTCACGGCGTTTTGTCTTATCCCCATTCGTGTCAATCATGACCAGGTACCCGACAACCACGTTATAGTGCCGTACGATCATGAAATCAGCGACCTTTGCGCGATAGCGCCACTGCAGGACCGAATATCTTTATATGGCCAGATGGCCGCCGGCGACTCGATCTCCACTCCATCACCGCTGTTTCTTCAGATACACGCCACCATTGCAAAAGTATTATACTTCAGTCGGGCTGGAATCGTGATAGACAGGATCAACGACTACCTAGGGCAGAATCATCCTGTTCTTCAACGGTTGGATTTTGAAAGCGCAAGGATGACGCTGGAGCTGAACGACAGCGTGGAGAAGATGTTCGCAAATCTAGGAAAGGAGAAGAAACGCGAATCAGAATCAGAATCAGAATCAGACGGCACGAGGTGTAAGAAGTTCGAGGCTAGTGTACGACGTGAATTAAAGAGAAGAAAATTAGTATGACCGTCCGGCTCCAACTTTAAATTCTGAGTTCTTCACGTCATGCATTCATGGTTGCATTCAAGTCTTTGTTACAAGTAGCTTTTTGGAGCGGTGGTTCCTTAACATCATCTTTATGAATTGTCTAAATTATGCTTAGTAGTGAATAGTAGGTATATCACTTGTGTTAACTTGGATTCAATTCTTTTGACATTGCATCGTCATACATCCCGCTTTGCCAGAGTCTGATTGCAGGGAGCAACGGTCTTCGAACCTGTCAAATGTTGGGATTGATAATGCATGGAATGATCTAGCCTCTGGCTCACGCGTGAGAAAAGGCGTAGCGATCGTGGAACTTGGAACAACAACAAACAGAGTCAGATGCTGACTGACTACTTCCTACTACTTCCTAAGCCGTGAGCATGACCATCGGAAGAACAATCAGCGACTCCCCCGTAGGGGCGACCGGAGTGCTGCCTACTGACCCCGGACGCCACATTATCTGGGACTGCAATACAGCAACAAACAACCAATCGCTTCCTGGACCACTCAGAGAAAAGATACAGCCGGGAGGTAATCGACGACATTATAGTTCGTCTGCTGCATGCATGTGTTTATTTCACTCAAAACCATAATTGGTTATGGACCCATGGCAACGCTCCTACCGCCTGCTAAACATGGCGGAGAACTTAGGCTTATACGTAACGGCTTTCTTTGGTCGAACACTCGTCAGAGATCTATAATCGTGATTCCCATGGCCTCAATTATTGTCAGGTGAGTTTCTAGACAACCAGCAGTTTCGATGACGATTTTCGCGGTATAAAAAGTCGACGCTTTCTTCCGCCTCTACTCTGACTTGATCCTCACCGTCACTGCGATATCCATGGGTCGTGGGGTGAGTAACATTCATTTCCTTGTCTACCAGGTGCAAAATCCTGAAGAGTTTGCTAGTATAACGTTACGATCGCCTCTTACCCTGTGCGTTTTTTGGGGCTGTGCTCCACGGACCTATTGACTCTGTGTTTTGTTTCCTCGTAGTACATCGTGGGCACATTTGCATCTATAGGTGGGATCCTGTGCGGGTCCGGAATCGCGTCCATGTCTGGCCTTCTTACTGTATGCATTTCCCCCCCTTCTGACATACTTTGACGTCTTTTTACGTTCTATCGATACAGAACAATGCGTATCAAAACGTATTTGCATACGTACGTCTCAGCTGTTATTTTTCTGCCGTCGCTCTCAACTCTTGTTCCTTGATGCTGTGATGTCTTATTATCATGCATAACCTTATAGCCAGGAGCAGCGGCACAGGGAGCTATTGTTGCGTCTCTTCCAGCCGGTTCTGTTGCCGGCGCTCTGGCTGCTATGCAACTCGCAGATCGATTGGGAAGGAAAAAGACAATTATCCTGTCTGGCCTGATCAGCATCGTCGGTTCCGCTCTTCAGTGTGCGTCTGTGGTAAGCATTTCTGTCGGCTTTAGAGCTTCCTTATTTTACAAAGTGCAGAATCGCGGCATGCTCGTTACTGGACGTGTTATAGGTGGTATTTCGACAGGACTTGCCAGTTCCACTGTCCCCATCTACCAGTCTGAGGTTACGAATCCCTCTATCCGTGGGCGCATGATCGCTATACAACAATGGTCCGTCCTTTATTGCTCTGGAATATAGCGAGACTGACAAGCGTATTAAAGGTCATTGACATGGGGCATTCTCATCCAGTACTTCATCCAATTCGGCTGTTCCTATATCAATAGCACCGCTTCTTTTCGTGTTCCGTGGGGACTCCAGATCATTCCCGCGATCGTCCTGAGCTTGGGTATGACTCTGTTTCCTGAAAGCCCGCGCTGGCTACTGGATAAAGGCTGGTTAGTAAATCAAGTTGAAGTCTCGAACATCACAGAAGTCTAACCTCGGGCAAACCCGCAGCGAAGAAGAGGCACTTCAAGTTCTAGCTGATTTACATGGTGAAGGGAACCAAAATAATTCGTTGGTCCAACTCGAATATCAAGAAATAAGACAACAGGTACGACCTCCTCCAAATCTGTCCTGTGCGGATTCTCACCAATCATCTTGTAGGTATACTATGAGCGAACAGAAGGTGCGAAATCATACAGTGATCTCCTCAAATCTGGGAATCTGCGTCGCGTTTTCTTGGGTTGCTCGCTGCAAGTCTGGAGTCAAACGTGCGGCATAAATATCATGATGTGAGGATTACCTGTTCTTCACACCCACTCGTCTTGATTCGAGCAATATCACAGGTACTACACTATTTACGTGTTCCAAGGTGCCGGATTGACTGGCCTTAGAGGCAACCTCACCGCAGATGTAAGTATGCTTTGTGAAGTTTGGCTATGATGTTGCTGAAAGTTACGTACAGTCAGTTCTATACGTCCTTCTTGTCGTAATGACTGGTGAAGCTTGTCCATTCGACACTCTGGAATTGCGACTTATATGCTATGATCAGTTCCCGCTATATTATATATCGACAAATGGGGTCGACGACCGATGCTCCTGGCTGGGACGTTGTTCATGGGCTTGTTTCTCTTCATTGTTGGTGGATTAGAGGCGACCTTTGGCGAGTGGGCCACACTCGACAACTCACGTACGTCCTCATAGTTCCTGACTCGTCCACGTTCAATGGTCTTCTAGGAGTTTGGGTCATCAAAAACCAGGCGGTGGCGACAAAGGTGATCATTGCCTGTTCCTACCTCTTTGTTTGCTGTTTTTCCATGACGATGGGTCCAGTAACATGGACTTATCCCGCTGAGCTGGTGCGTGGATTGTACGGATAGGTGGCGTCGAGTAATCACGTTCTATAGTATTCGCTCAAAATTCGGGGAAAGGCCGTATCTCTCGCAATTGTACGTACCAGTATCCGCTTACTTCTCCAGCTAAGATATCTTATCTCCGCATAGGCAACGTGGGTCTGCTCAGCATTTGTTGGCCGGTCTAAAACCTGATCTGCGATAGCTTATGGGCAATCAATACGATGTTGGCATTCGTTGTCCCGCCTAGTCTTAGCATTATTGCCTGGAAGACGTACCTCATCTTTGGTGCATTCAACTTTGCCGGTTTCCTTCAAATCTTCTTCATGTTTCCTGAGACCGTTGGGCGAAGTTTGGAAGAGGTGGAGGATATTTTCAATCAAGGTCATGTGTTTGCGGCGTGGAAGATTAGTAGGGATGTTAGACGCAGGACGTTGGAAAAAGTCAAAGATAAGTCGAATGGTTCGGTAAGTGTCCCGTTCATATGGCCATTCATACGGATTTTGACACAAATTTGGTAGAAGAATGACAAGGAAATCTACTCGTTGACTGTGCGGAAGGCTTAAGGACGGAGCGTACTTCTGGGGAAATGTACCGGGCCTGTAGAGCTGAATTAGACCGCAGTTCTTTTGAATAGTTTGTAACAATCACCATATCCTCAACATGATAACACCGCCTGTGGCCTCCTTTGCGAGCGCAGGTCTAGAATAGGAATGTATTGGTTGTCTGTCTGTGGGAATAAGCGGAAACTCCCGGCCATCAACAACATGGGCGCTGGGAAAGCTCCAAATAGATTATTCTCGCAAGATGCTGCGCACTCAACCAACGTGCCTCATTAGGCACCGTTTGCTCTCTTATAAGCACTTGACCTCAGGCACTGAAGTGCTCAAAGCCTGTCGTTTCTATCCTCATGCCAGTTACCGAATACCTCCTTGTCGACCCGGACGAACCTTATGATTGGGGAGCTGCCTTCCGTGAAATAGGAAGGAACGTCCAAGAAGGTACGCATATATTTTCAACGAGATCTCCCACGACAGATTACGGTAACATTTAACAAGGTCTTGATGCAATATGGGCCTTTCTCCATTCCGTCGTGCAATTCCTTATGCAGCTTCCTGAACTAATCATAAACGCGCTGGGGGACATCGATTTCGACAAGGTCAAACACGATGTCGACAATGGAGTACACCAGGGTGCGTAGTAAGGGAGACCCCACCACTTCGTGTACTGAAAGTTACTACCAGGTATTCAATTTCTCATCGAACACGAGCGCCTCGTGGCAGCCGCGTTTTTTGTGCTCTCGCTCATCCTTGGATTCCCGATTGGGTTTATTATCAGCATCATATTCTTCATTCCCCAATTAATTTTTCTCGGGATCCTCCGGTGCATCGGATTCCGACGGAAAGGTGTAGAACGCGGTATGGCACTTCCAATTGACTTCGTTACGTGGTCCCTTTGCGCTGACACAATGAACAGACAGCCTTGCGGCTAGTTACCAATCGCGGAATTACGGTGCATATACCCCTTCCAACAGCCAATTTGCCGCATACCAATCGCGCGCGGCCGTTGGTCCCATACCCCGAGGCTTCGGAAATATCTGGATGATGTTATTCAGCTGGTTATTCATGATTACGTCCATCGTTCTTTTTGTTCATTCATTCTGCCACCCACAACAGATTCTCGACTAGATCCCTAGAAGAACGACTGCGTATTCCGCTTTCTTTATCTATTGCTGTGTTACGCTTTTTATTACGTTGTTCCTTTTGTCGTTTTTGTTCTATTGTCCAGAGGTTTGGAGAATCTACTGTTGCTTTAATCGTCCTCCACAGTACTCCTATTTGCGCCATCGATTAAAGTGACAGCATTCGTCGAGCATTCCTTGGTATTCAGAGGAGGCACCGGCCCCTGGATAGGTTAGTATAGCCTCGGGCGCCACCGCAGTGATTGTGATGTTTACGATTCTCAGGCACACTATACGAGGACCTGTCGAAAATAGTAAACGCTAGAAATTT
>KN818297.1:0-11263 GCA_000827485.1 Amanita muscaria Koide BX008 | reverse complement strand
GCCGTACATTGCACCTTTCAAGTTTTCAACACAAGGAACCCGCACCGTTCGATAAGGATGTTGACAAGTCAAGTACGTCTTGCCTGGTACGTACACAATATCTAATTCCAGGCACAAGGGATAACTTCAGATTTGGTTCGCGATACAAACCGGTTACATATGTAGCATGGACTCGGAGGAAGACAGCCTTTTTTTCAACTTTCCTTAATCGGAGGGCGCGAGATGCATACATAAGGCCAACGGCATCGCCATATCTGGAAATGCACACCGCCGGTAATAGTATGGTCAGATGGTGTACGTACTATGTATGTTCACAGGAAAAAACGAACAGATCAGGAATATCGTGTGTTCTTCGGACTTCGAGAACTGGACTCTTGCTGGCTATTTCTTCACCAGAAGAATGAGTTGTTTTGGCCGTTTCAAGGTATGAGAGAAAGTATGAGGAACGAGAAGAAGATAAAACCCACGGATCTCCATTTGCTATTATCGAAGAGAACCGTTCGTTACTTGGATTCTTGGAAGACCAATCGGCAAATCCCGATGTTGTAAGTAGACTGGTCTTTGATCCATGACTTGTCCTCAAAAGCTGCTTATTCGGTTGGCACATCCTCCTATCCTCGCTTCATTAGTTTGTAGAGAAAGTCCTAAAGACATTCCGCAGACTATTTGGTGGTCCACTGGTCTTGATGTATCGCCATCAGAGTAAAGAACAGTTGATCCTTAGGAAGACTCAACTATATCCGGACCCCGCTGGATCGACAGAAGTCATGCAGTCTGCGATAAATTCAGCAATACCTCCGAGGCAAACGTGGTCTTAAAGACGTGTGTTACTACCCAGGTGGAAGGTCACCTAGCCACCTCTCCCGCATCTGCAAGCAAGGATGGAACACCTTACTAACGTTCTGACAGCTATTTCTGCCACCATTCAAAACTGTATTCTACTAAATTTCAACTACAGAACTTGTCTAACATGCACCCAGGTTATGACTTCGCCGCAGATCATCCACGCTATACTGCTCTAGTGCTTGGCATCTTGTCAAAATTCCCAACGCTCCCTTTCGAAGTCGTATACGTTCTCTGTGTCGCGTTGAAGATAACGTCGTTTTTCGTCATGGATCGGTTGAAACTTGTGTATCGTGGAAACAATCAGCGTACGTGGCTAAGAGCGTTTACCATTGTTAATTATTTGACATCGAATAAATTCAAAAGATCCATTATCCACCGAATACCGTTCATTGGTGCATGACAGGACAGACGGGGCCCATGATTACTCTGCTATTCTACACACCCACGATGCTCTCTGCTTGCACACTGAACCTTTTGACGACAATCCCGATGATGGAGGCGTGTCCGAATATCCAGACTTTCTTCTACTTTTGGTGGATGTTGTGGTTACGTTACTTAGGTTGGGAACGTTCTTCATGTCAATTATAATCTTTATTAGGTCATTTCGATGACTTGCAACTCAAATTTTCCGCGTGAGTGCTGAAGCGGGTGATATCTCTGATATAAACTCTGTTCCATAAGAGGAGAGACACCTGCCGCCATCTCGAACACGCGTGTGAGATGGATAATTGAGGTAACTGGCGAAAGAATATCGTTGACTAGGCAGATGACATCGATGTTAGTCGGAGTGGAATAGCCTTCGGTGAGTGCCGTAATTTGATTGGCGACAGAGTCGCAGAGTGAGGATCGATCAGGGTCGGTGACGCTCGTGGATTGTACATGCCATAGCTCAGATTACTATCATAGCCAGCTCTAGCCGGTAGGTAGTCGCAGGAGGACAACACGCCCGTCCTCGCATAGGATGCCAATCATGGAACGTCTCTGAACCCATTTCCGCACATCAAGCTCCCGGGGGATCCATAGCACAGGCACAGGTTCATCGTGTTGTGAAAATAATGCTTCAAGGTCGCGTTCCTTGTTCACCCAGACTGGGACGCCATGCCAAAGTGGCATGTCAGGCAACTGGATGAATTTTTCGAATGATGGTCCTCGGATGGCTTTCTTGGAGACTATGTCGAATGTAAGAAAGTCAAATTTGGAGTCGTACCGGTCATACTGCCATACTACGAGCTGTGAATTGTCGGTTAGGAATGCCATCGTGTGTGGCCTAGCTGTCTTGTTATTCTCGAAAGTAGCAATAGCTGTATGGCGTTTGACATCGAATACAGTGATCGAGGCGGAGGTGGAGGCGGAGGCGGCAAGGAGGGCACCATCAGCTGAAAATGACAAAGGTGTTGTGAAAGATTCATCGAATTTTTGAATGCGATCCAGCGTTTTGCAATCCCACAAACTGATACCAAGATCGCCCGCTGCAGCCAGAATACTGTTCGAAACTTCCACCCCCCGTAACCCACCATCTTTAGAGTACTGGAGATCTGCACGTCGCGCCCCGTCTTCACCATCCCACAAATTGATATTCCCTTCATATGATCCAGAAGCGAATTGCCTGCCATCGGGGCTGAACCCAAGCGTCATTATGAGCAGCTGGTGATGCCTATGAGCAGCAATTCGTCGTTTTGGGAAGTCATCTGTCTCCCACAGTTCGACTGCACCATCCTCAAACCCGCAGGCGACTCGAGAACAATTGCAGGACAAAGCTAATGCAGTGACTCTGCTGCTTTCTTGTTGATTTGAGGATAGACTTGACGACTCGATAACTCGGATATCCGATAGGGATACTGTACCGCTTAGGTACCCAACAGCAAAGCGAGTACAGTCTAGCGAGAATGCTAGTGCAGGATACGAAGAGGTTGATAGCGTACACAGAAAGGAGCGGTGTTTGATGCTATAGAGCTTGACATCGGATTTTGTTGCGATTGCAAGGATGTCATCCGGCGAGAAGGCCAGCGACCACGTTAGCTTGCGTAAATCCAGATTTACAGCCTGTAACAGGTTCCCATGGTTCTCACCCCACACCTGCACGCTGTTACGGCAACCAATTGCAAGGAGATATCCGTTATCAGAGATTGCCACGACATCCACGGGGCTCTTCTCGATAGTCCCAACAGGTTGACCGTCCGCACAATCCCACAGTTTCACAACAGAGCACTCGTGCCAAGACACGATTCGAGAACCATCGCGTGAGAATGCAAAGTCGTGGGATACCAAATCCAGATCGGCGACGAATTCCCGTTGAATCACGTCCCACAGCTTGACACCTTTTTTGGCTAAATAGGCGAGTCTGGCACCAGTGGCCGAGAATTCGAGACGACCGCCATCTCGATAATCTCCAAAGCTGCCTATCGGTTTGCCATCTTGACTGTCCTCCTTGGTGTCCCATAGAGAAATAGTACCGTCAGATAATCCTGCGGCAATCCAGCCAAGGCTTTCAGACGAGATTGCCACTGCGAGAACTTTTGCTGAAGTTGTCAAGGTCGCACCTCGTTCGCTACCGTTCACATCGTATAGTGTTATAGCATTGTTTTCGAATGAAGCAACTGTAGAAAAGTCGTTGGCAATCGCAAAGGAGCAGCTGCCGCCTTTGATCATGGAAATGGGTGTGCCAGTGACTGCATCCCAGACCTTCAACATTGCCTTAATCTCGTTGTTCCAAGAAACAAACATGGTGCTATCGAGTGAAAATTGAATGTTGTCGCCCTGATTCCCATGGCTCAAGTTGGCTATGAGGGCATCCCACTGATTCGTTGTGCCAATGACGTTGCAACCGCGATGTAACGCATCATCGATGTTTCGACGATATAAAAGGCTATCGGTTGGTGTGAACAGCAGTGCTGAATAATACGTCTGAAGCGCTGATCGTTCGATGATCTGATAGAACTTCGATATGAACCGTAGTCCATCAGATAGGAGTTGACGAAAATCTGAAGCCGTCGGCTTCTATCCAACTACCTAAGTTTCATATTTGAGATTTAATGTGATCGCAAACGTACCAAAAATTTGAGCGCAACACGAATAGCACGGTGAGCTGAGTCGAGCTTTCTGATCAAGCTCAGAACTTCAAACCAAGGCAACAACATGCGCTCGTTATCGAACTTTTCTAACTCTTTCACGAGATCGGCATCATCGATGTTCGCGCTGCGGAGATGGCCGTCCCAATATGCACATGCATATTGTAACGCTAGTGGGATCTTCTCTTGCAGTTTTGCATCCGATATCCCATCTTTCGCTAATCCCTCTTCGTTGCTCATGAATCGAGCGGGAATCCCAAGCTCCAAAATATTAAACTTGAGATGCTTGCCCATCATTTCGAAACAACGCCTTGCAATCCGTGTATGGCGTTTCGTCGGATCAATTCGGAGATTGATGTCCTCACATTGCTCGGAGTCAGTGATATAGTCGACGAAGGATTTATGATAGGCACGTGGTATATCGTCTGCAACAGAAATAACAGACTGCAGCTGACGGAGCACCACACGTATTTGATTAACACCAATGTCCATGAGGCGTGCGATTGATTGAACGTGGAGGGGGACCTGAGCAAGCACAATGGTGCCGACAATAGCCTGATAACGTTCTACCAGACGTGTGTCGCGACATTTATCCGGTATTGCGCTCCTTAATATAATGGTATAGAAGTCTACCAGATTGTCAAACGGCGTGCGACCTTGGGCAAATGCATCAAGAAGTTCCTTTATTTGACTATCGGGAGCGGACCAGAATGTGTCCAAAATGTAACGAACCGCCGTGGATGCCATGATGAACAGCTTTCCCGAAGCCTGAATGAGAAGTTCCACCTGCGCATCGCTAGCGCACCATTGCTCCTCGAGGTGTGGTAACTTTGCTTTGACCTGTTTCGCAGAGAGATAGTACTTGAGGTAAATCCGTATGTCTTCGTTGACAACATCGGCGTCTATATCGTGCAGGAGGAAAACCTTACGACCCTCTTGAGTAGTAGAATCATCATTGGAAAGTGCCTCGGGTTGAGTGGTCAAGATGACCTTGAACGAGGGTAAGGCTTGGACGAGTTGCCGCAATCCCGTGAGAATAAAACCTTTATCATCACATTCATCAAGAGCGTCAACAACGATAAGTGTTGGTGGCAAAGCATTTCGGATTGGCTTTAGTGGATCCAGAATAAGGGCATCGAGTTGATCCTGCGGACTTTCGGTTATTGCTTTCGTAACCAACGCTTCTCCGATGGTGCGCTTGAACTTTTCATTGAAATGATAGAGGTTGTAAGCGATCGTTATGAAAAAGAGCTTGGCGCTTCTGCGGTCTGCTTCATCCCGTGAGAAAAAAAAACTCGGCGCCCAAGTGATGGTGCTCGTCTGCCCAATCTGCAATAGTGTAGGCAACGGTGGATTTTCCGATTCCGGCTAGTCCAGATAAAACATACATCCCAAACTCGTTTGGGTTGGTAGCCCACTCTTTCATCTTTTGGAATAGAGCCTGCCTCGTCCCTGGGAAACATGAACCACTCTGTTTCTCGTGTTCATAGACTTTTCGACCAGCCTCCGCACGAGGGAGGGTTGTGATCAATTGGTGCTACGTCCAAAAACTTGAGTATCGTTATAGCTTCATCAAGTATTGCGACTTTACCTTTTTTAGTTCGTTGGCATCTGGTCCATAGTTGTTGACAGTACTATTGCTTCCGAAGGCGTGGCCACCTCCTGTGAAGTTTGCATTGCCGAAAGAAGCTGCACCGCCTGTATGGACACCAGGATTCTCGGGTGTCTGGTGGCTGGTATTTTGACTCATTGACGGAACTAAGTGAGCCAAATCAGCAATAAGTATCGGCGTCGGTGAGGGAGGGAGCTCACCTTCGAAAGCAAGATACGAAAGAACGTAAAGAACCATAACTGTTCCAGTTGGATTCTATTAATACACGCTCCTCGGATAGTTCCATTGCTTTCCGCAAGAACTACTTATGCCTAAGTTCTTATCGACAGCTGTTCCAGCAATCAATGCCTTATGCGAAAAAGTTGAGGGACCTTTAGGGCTGCTACAACTTGAGTCATGGATCTCATAGAAGCGGGGAACGGCGGAGATTTGCGCCTCTATCATTTGTATTGCTGATGCCACGATTGAACCCGTGGATGCATCACGGGGAGGGAATTCTTATCAATGCGAACCCGATAGAAATGGATAGGAGATCACCTGGGCACGCTGAATGAAGCATTGTCACCAACACCGACACTGGCTGGGCCCGGGCGCTGCGACAGCATTTTGGGATTGAATGGACGGCTCGAGCCGGCTTCGTAAAATAATTATTTAAATAAATAAATTCACTCGTGCTCGGATGAAAATGTCGCTCAACACGAACCCGGGTCGCCTCAAACTACACAACCTCCACAACCAACAGAATTCTCGATTCAGTGTGCTACAGTTCCCAAAGAAACAGCGGCATACCTATCGTTAAAGGTAGCTCGCCATCCAGTGGCTGTCGCAGATGCTGGTCACCACTTCCGCCAAACGACAGAAAAACCAACTGTACGAGACATGGCTCTCGATGCTCTCGTTTCTACCCGCCGGGCAGGAGAGCCATTAACGCTGTTGATGGAAACGTACAATGAAGTTCTCTCTCTCATACCAACCATCCGGACATATACTCTCCTTGTTCAAGCGCTCACGGATCGTGACTTTGAAGTGCAACAAGTTATAAGGACAATTCAAACCCGGATCCAGCGACGAACGAGCGTGGACAAAGACGAAGACTGGTTGGAACAACAGCACGGTTCTCGCAACGATCCGCTCGCACAAGGTCAATTTTCAGAGGTAGTCCGCCCTGACATGATTGAATTCTTGGCTTCTCGTGGCATGATTGACAATCTCAACGACACATTCGAATGGATGTTGACTGACGGAGCGAAGGACGGGATCGCACCCACCGTCACGCAGAGGGTTATCTCATTCGCAGCATATGCAGGGCCTCGTCTCTTCCGGTGCGGAACTGAAGTTGTTGAGAAAGTGATGATTGACGTAGGGAAACGCTCTGCCATGGTCTGGGAGGAGAGTTTATCCCACGGCCTCGTTGACCTTGGCGCAAAGGTCATGTTGGATTACGCAGAAATTTTGATAATCTTGTACGGCACGTCTGCCGTTCCAAGGTATGTGCCACTGCGCATATACTCAACTTTGTTTACTCATCCCGCACAGAATTGGAAAACTGTATACCCAACCGAATTGTCTCCCTCGTTTTGGCTGTTACGACGCCAGAACCCATGGAACAGTCTACCAGCTCCCCGTCTTTTAAATATTCTCGACAGCTATCTGGCATGGCATCCCTAGCCAAGGCGCTTCCAATGGTATACCCCGTCAAATGGGCGAAAGAAAAAGCCAAAGATGATCCTCAAGGTCGGACTGACTTTGAAGTCGAAGTCTGTACAGCATTTTCCTTCACCCACATCCACCGCTGATGTATGGGGTTTCCACACCCTCCATCGCAGGAATTCGTGCGCCGCGTCTCCGTCATGCGCAACCAATAATTCACAGGTCATTTTTCTCAAATGGCAGCTGGACACACGCACTGGCACACTGTCCAACCTAAACGATTACGCTAGATTTTTCAAAGCATACCAAAAGTTACTATCGTCACGGGCGATGAGGATAACCTCATCCGTCTGTCCAACTCGTCAGGCTTAAAGAGGCTATGCCAGAGGCGGAGCTGGTCCAATTCTGTATTCGTCTCCGACCAGACAATGATGAAAAGCGGAAAGAGGAACTGGTGGAAGAGTGGTTTAGTACCAGGAATAACATGTGCGCACGTCAGACTCGCCAGTGGATATGGTACAACCCAGATGCCGCCTGGGGAGATGGTTGACTGTAGAGACAGGGAGCCCAGATAGCTTGCAGTCAAGACAAACAAAGACGATCTGTATTATAAACTCGATTAATCGATGAAGTGAAGTTGATTGGTACTCGCCTTAATCAGAGGGTAGAAACTCAAGCGTTTCTGCACGGGATGTGATTGATGCGAATTCAGTAAGGAAAGGTGTAGATGAACTTCAAATGTTCAAGTTCGCCGACGGCAGCCAGTTCCACTACTAGTTGATTGCTTTGCGCAGCTTGGTCTTCCACTTCCTCGCATTCAACTGAGGCCGCCAGAGCAGGAGGAAGAGCAAGGGATTTCATTACCAGACGATGACGAGGATGGGTAGCGTGAGTCACAGGGGTCATCGATTCATCAGTGCTCTCTTCATTCTCAGCTTCAGTAGCTTTCGCTTCCTCTTCCCCGAGGTTTTCAACCGCTTCGTCAGCCACGTCTGCAGTATCTCATGTTCACGTACAACGGACATGACTTACGTAGCCTAAACGTTCACAATGGGTAAGGACATTATTCATGTCAAGCATATGTCAACTTACCGTGGCGAGAGAGAGGCCGACAGCCTTCGTTCGGATCTTCAACGAGAACGTGGATTCAATGAACTACCATTATTGCAGTCATGTTAGGAACACACCAGTTCAGCCAGGTACGTCCAAGGCACGGGCCCATCGTGATGGCGAAACTGCACACTGTACGAAGAAGTATGAACAAACAATAGCTGCCTTGATTGCAGCCGGATTGTCGTTTATGACCCAGACAGCTGCATAAAACCATCGTCAGATATGATCCTCCAAGGCCCGGAGATGGCTTACATGAATTTCCAACACCAATCTGTCTTGTAATCCACCCACGAGGTAAAGGAGGTAGCCCATCAGCAACGTCCCCGCTACAAGCATCGGACGTCTGCCCCATTTGTCGATGTAAAAAATAACTTTGGGCGTCGTAAGCAAGTGTGATCGAAACAGATCAACTTGTGCTTACCGGTGAAGGCAACGTTGAGGACGTATTGAACGGACTAGAGATGTAAACGCTCGGTTAAAGAGCGTCAAATGTAAGATTTCTCACTTACAGAGGTGATAAGATCAGCCCTGCGACCCGTCAACCCCGGCACCTTGGAACACATAGACGATGTAGTACCTAAAGCACAGTTCAAGTTGCGAGCCATCAACCGACAATAGAGACCTACATCATGATGTTCATGCCCGACAGCTGAGACCACATTTGAAGCGCTGGACCCAAGAATCCGGCTCAACCTGCCGCTTCAATCAAACTTTCGTCCTTGCTGAACATCCCAGAGCTTGCGCAGCCGCGAATGAGAGGGTGCAACTCATCAGGCGAATCTGTGCATTGTGCAGACTGGTCTGAGTTCGTATTTTGATTTGGTTGGTCGTGGGCTTTGTTTCGTCGTCACAGTGTCTGGTTCTTTCCTCGTCATTTTCCTTCGTTTTTGGTGGGGCATCGTGAACTGTGCAGGCACGCCGTCGTGGATGAAAAACAGCTATTGGACAACGCCAGTATTAGCACGAATCCCAGACACCAACGAAAAGCACCTACCTATGCCAGAATCCGCCAAGTGTACAGTTGTCTTCTGGCCCTTCACCTAGTACACTTTCACTATCACTACTGGCCACAAATCCGAGTCCTATGGGAACAACTTGTGGCACGAGCTTCATAGTCTCTTTCCACATTAGTGTCGGTGTGCTTAATTTCCTATGCGACTGTCGTCCTTACTGAGCCTTTGACGTTTCCTGGCCTCTTCCACGCATCCCCGTCAACCACTCCACCCACGCCCCACCTAAGGCAGCTCGTATGACGTCATATGAGCACCTGTTAGGTCCAGTTTTATGTTGGTCGGAAACCCACCTAAATGGTCTGGGTCTGTGATCGGATGTCCCTTGCTAATCGGTCGGAAACACACCTAACTGGTCTGAGTCTGTCATCGGTCCCATCTAGGTCGGCTTCTGGTCCGCTGATTCACTCTCCGTGTGGTAGTAAGGACGTCATCGCGTACGTGCGAGTCGTGTGATTGCTATGACTCGGAACATAACGGGCTTTCGTCCATTCACCCGGGTTTTGGAGAGAAGTATGGCAATACAGGCACAGTACGTGTAATATACTAATACTTTGAGTATTCTTCAAACTTTCAGACCTGCCATGGACATGCTCCGGGACTGCTTCAGGTACTCCTCATCGACATGTGGCGGACATCCTTTGGGGACTGCCAACACAGTTACGCAGGTCCTTCAAGTCATCGGCATGTCTACTTCCGATACACCGCCTTCGGGGCGTCGAATCCTCAATCTCTCTACCAAAGATATTGCAGTCCCAGAGGATGTCAAGAGGATGTCCACAGCATGTCTTTGAGACTACTCACAAGCAATTCTTGGGCCGATTCAGAGCCGCATAGCAGTTTGTACGAACCATAGATGTTGTCTATTGTTTTGCATAATGTTATACATGATCACGGTCCGCCACCACTGCAGTCGTTTTAATTACTACTCCCTGATCCAAGTCCACTTCCACCTGCTAAATCTCTCCCAGCAAGGCCGCTTCGGGTGCTTCTCCAATCTCCAAGTACCTGAGTGGCAGTGGAGCAAGTTGAGGCCGCCGTACAAATCCTGGTCCAAGATGGCATGTCATGTCATTGTCAGCACTTATCGCCAACATCGCCTTCAATCCAACTTGATCCAAGCGACTTCTCAAACATGTTCTCCCACATGTTTGAGGAGTTGAACTGCAGTATCACGTACTCCGAATCTTGCCGATATGTCATAGGATGCATACTAGAGCGGCGGGAGGGATGGGAGATCTCTGAGATACTCACACGGGTGCTGAGAGCATGTTGCATGACCCAGTGTAATTACTTGGGCAGTGGTGAAAGTGATGAAGAAGAGGAGTGGGAAATACTAGTAACGCTGGATTACATTGAAGTAGTTCAATGATGGTGGCTCAGTGAGTACTAGAGGTTTGGGTAATCTAGAGCCCTGGCAAGCTGACAAGATCAGTACGCTGTGGCTAGGATGCGACTCTGATGCGAGAGAAGAGTATGAGTGACTCGGAGATAGGTTCTGCGGCTGCCAGCGTCCTATTATCTATATGTTAATATGGCCATTGCCTGCGAGGCTGCGACACCGACATCTCCTACCACAAACCTGAACAGATTGTCAAGTTGTCCTACCAGTCCTGCCGCTTCCTTAAGTTGAGACTCGAACTGTTGGACGTGAAGCGATAGTGTGACTACAATGGACACTACATTTCAGACTCGGACGGATGGGCGTTAGGGCTGTGCACCGTGCCGTACATCAACGGTTACACGGTACCGTGTGACGGTCACGGCACCCGTACCGTCAAGGGCCTTCACTGATTCTTGACGGTACGGTATACGGTACGGATTGAACCCGTCGTCACCGTACAGGCACGGCCGTCAAACGGCATGTACGGTGTATACGGCTTCCCTTCATGGGAATATCATCATCGATATGCTAATTATCGTGATCGATCATCTTGCAACAACTTGAACACTGGAAGATGAAA